>CANYBF011358346.1:0-14844 GCA_948192965.1 Dalechampia spathulata | reverse complement strand
CATGGACTTCAATATATAGTTTAATACTCCAAGTAAAACAAGTTCATTCAAAACATTGTACTATATAATGAATAATGCCTTTATTAATGAAAAATGTATAGTACAAATACACATGATGCTCTAAGCATACACTAACAATTACCACTCCAACAAGTTAAGAGACAATTCTAAATCAAACAACTTGTATAGCGATATGTCAAAGTTGTACTTATGCAACAGGCGTTATTTCCATACTTCAAAAAACTACAATGGTTCTATGATTTACCAAATTAAAGTGAATAATGAATATCAAGAAAATTAAGTTTGTTTTGATCTCACATGAATCAACAATGAATTATTTATGTTACTTTTGATTAGAACAAGAAATTATCTAGCCTTACATCATTACCAACAACGCAAAAATAAAATAAAGAAAACTACTTAAATAGATTGATGAAAAATAGAACAAGCAATTTTAACTAAATTATCAAGACACTCATAGAATGAATTTCCATAAATAGTAAAATCATCTTTAGAAACCTCAAAAATGTCTTCAACAAAATCAGAAAAAATACTTACCATGCAACGTTAAAATGTGGTCAACGCGTTACATAGTTTGAATGGCATATGATTAAAAGTGAAATTTTTGAATGGACTTGTAAATTTCATTTTCTCTTGGTCTTTGGGTATTGGGATTTGATAAAATCCCATATAACTGTTCAAATAGCAGTAGTGTACGCGGCTTGCAAAGTGTTCAAGCATTATATTAATAAATAGCAGCAGGAAATGATCCTTTCACATTGCGAAATTTAATTTACGGTAGTCAATACAAACCCTCCACCCGTTTTGAACACGGGTAAGTACCATCTCACCATCCTCATTCTAGACCATTGTAATCCTTGTTTTCTTTAGTACAACTTGTACTGAACTTACCCACTAGCCGTTGGATATCAAATAGATCATACCTGCATCTTGTAAATGTTGAATTTCTTTTTTCACCATATCCATCATAGTTAGGTTCAATCTACATTAGGCCTCTCTTAGCGATTTCTGATATGGCTTGAGCATAATTTAGTGCATGCACGTTAATATGTTGATTCCTTTTATATCAATGATTGTCCATCTTATGGCCTCCTTGAATTTTGTTAGTATGCCTACCAATGCATTTTCTTCTGATTCGATCAACTTATTAGAAATGATCACTCGTAGCATTTCACCTGCACTTAAAAACACATTTTCAAACCTTGTTCATGTAGAGTTGAATGAAAAAGTTTAGTATGAAGGATATTCATTTTCAAACCTTGTTCAATTATTGGCTCTTTATCCAAATCATCAATAGCCTATAATAAATTATCTTTCAAAACTAATGAGTTTCTAAAATATTCAACATTATTTAATGCCAACTACAACTCGTCCTCTTCATTAATTTCAAAAACCCATTAAACAAGTGGTTTAATAATTTTTATGGTGCAAACACTAAAAACATTAGGAGGGTATTTTATTGTACCATACATGTTGAATTTAATAACCTCCCTATCAAACTCCATCATCAATGGTCCCTCATAAATGTTAATCTTAGTTCAGGCTATCATTAGGAATGACCTTCCTAATAAAATATCGGATGATCTTGAAGATATTTATTGTCCATTTGTATAACATAAAAATCTACAGGAAAGATTAATTTATTAACCTACACTAAAACATCTTTTAAGACTCCTATAGGGTAAATTGTTGACTAGTATGCTAACTTTATCGTAAATCTAGTTTCCTTTAATGGACCTACATTTAAAGAGTCAAAATAGACGAATGCATAATATTTATTGATGCACTCAAATTACATATAGTGTTTTTCATAACAAATGTCATCAATTTTGATAGGAATAGTAAATACACATTTATCCTTAAACTTAGGTCGCATTTTCTTTGACTTTTATTCGTACATAAATCCTTTAAGAATTTAGCATCCCTTGATACTTGTTTGATTGCATCAAGTAAAGGAATGTTAACTTGGACCTTCCAAAAAGTCTAAAAAATCTCCCTATACTCCTTTTCTTTTTTCTTCTTTTCCAGCCTCTTCAAAAAAGGTAACCGAACTATTATTGATTTTTCCTAAATTAAATTCTTATTTTCTTCAGCTTTTTCTAGCTCAGTATTTTCGGTCTAAAACTCCTTTTCTTCATCAGGTTTTAGTGTTTTGTTTAACATTTCTGGCAATGTCTTACTACATCTAAGGGTCACCACACTCATAGTTCCTTCGGATTTACTTTAGCTTGTAACAAAAGCTTGACTTTGGATTCCTACCAACCTAATGATGTTGCTATTTGAGTCACCTAATTTTCTAGTTTCTTAAATATGGTTTTGGCAACCCGCTAGAATTTATGAGTGTTAGTCACCAAAGTCTTAACCATGTCTTCGAGAGACATTCCTGATGATTTTGGCTTATTCAAAATGTTGGTTTGTAAAAATATGTTCAGTGGTGGAAGGTGAGTTTTTAAACTTTTAAAACACGTTAATTAAATGGATCTAGGCAATCATACATATAGAACATCCATAATAGAACAGTTCATGACAAGAGAGCGTGTAAACTTACTTTTAGTCAATTTCCTTCATTCTTGTTTGTCTGGAAAGTTGTAGCAAACTTTTTAATCCCTACACAAGTAAGAAAGAATGATTAGTAATCAAATTATTATTTTTTATTTTAGAGACTAGTAAAAATAAAATGAAAGAAAAAAGGATGATGGATGATTATGGGATTCAAATTGCTCTTTTGATCTTGATCAAAATCGAGTTCTTCTTCTTCTCTAAGAGCTTCAAATAAGGCTAGAAGGGAGGAAGAAAGGAGGTAGCGAAAAGTCTACTTTTTTATTTTTGTGTGTGCTACCCTAAAAGTTATGTCAGATAACTTATTAATACCTAATTACATTTTTTTATTACTTAAATAACATGAATGTGCATATCATATGCTTCAGGCATGTGACTTGCATGTGCATGACTTAAAATCTCTCCTGAAGCACATGATAATAATATGCCCTTTCCTTCTAACTTATAACACATGAATAAGTCATATGGCACTCACATATTGGCCAAATCATGTCCAAGCCAATATATGGCATGTGCATGGCACATGCTATCTTAAAACACATGTATCTTGAATTCTACTTATCAGATTCATATGATCTTGATATCAAATCAAAGCTCTTTTCATGATCTAATAAATAAACATAAAATATATAAGTTATCTTGCAACCATAAAACATTATCCCATCAACATCCATTCATTATTACTATTCCTTTAACTTTTAGTGTGCGATCTTTTGGATTCTTGACATATTAGCAACATCTATTAATCTCTAATTAATAATATCTTATTTAAAGCAAGAGTGATGTTTAGTCACACATTATGATTACCCAAATGTCAAGAGGTCATTAGTTTGACTACAACCCTTCCATATCAAATTCCATGCAATAAACTTCTTTCACCAACCACTATCTTATTTAGGTTTGAGTATGGATTAATGTCAACTCAATACATAGTCAATTATGTTAGATCATGTCCTAAATTTGATGTTTCATGTAATCATAATCTTTATTCCCATAATGCCCTTATGAAGCTCATTCATTAATAGACATTCCACTCTGGTCAGAGATTCTTGAATAAAGAGTATTACATGAATCAATGAGATAAAACCCCTACTATTAATCTGAGGTGGTGAATCCTTTACTGATAAATAAATTCCTTGAACTACTTCACACTATATCTAACCTCCAAGCTATGAACGCCTCCTAAGGAGGAATAAAGGAATTCATTTCCTATATATGATTAAGGAATTCATGTAATTAATTAATACGAATGAAATGCATACATGTATATATATATATATATATATATATATATGTACGATTAATATAAATGAAATGTATAAAAGAGGTATAAATGTAAGAATAATGTAGTAATTTAAAATGAGTAAAGAGGTGAATATTATTTTTATTTATGTCATATAGACTTTTAACAGTAGATTAAAAAAATAAATATATAGATATAAATACATTTGAATTTCATTTATAACATGTATGAATGAATATATTTTAATTTATTATAATCTATCATGTTTTATTTGATATTATATGATATTATATATATTATAATTTATTATATTGTAATTATATATATGATATGTGGATTTTAGGTATATATGTAAGTATTAGTATGTATATAATGTGTTAAATTTAAATATATATAAAGTGGCTATATATATATAGAGTATACTACATCTATACATATGTCATATGTATGTGTATACAATGTAAATATATGTAATTAAGTGATGTAGGTGAGATTTAAGAAAAGAACAAAAAGGGGATGAGAAGTGTTGGAGTGCGTGTGAGTACATATGAATTAAGTACAACCCTTCTAGAATCAAATTGAAAAAAAAAGGGACCATTCCATTCGTATCTTCATTTTCTACCATGAATTTCAAAAGCCTAAACCGAATCCTCTCCACATGCTTCACCTTTGGATCTCTTTCTTTCTTTTTCCCATCCGTATACTTTCCTTATTGATTCTAAGTTGTAGCAAAACTAATTTTCTTTCTTTCTTAGAATGAATGTCTACAACACTACTTTTCCTTTTCTCAAACTTTCTTGACCAATTCATACAATGAAACAACTTGTATGTGTGATGTGTTTATGGGAATTGTGATGCATAATTTAATTTGTTGTAAGCTATTTAGTAAAATTGAACATGGAATTTTTGTTGCCATGTTAAGGTATATGCGTGGGGATAATATGATTGGTTATATGCGTGTACAAATTATGTTGTAATGGTCTGTTTCTTCCTTGCTTGGTGTTTCTATGGTTGTTCTTTCTTGTTTTGCTATTAATAAATCTCTGTTAAAGGTAGTTAAATGGAGAATGTGCGTGTGCATATGCTTCAATTTGGAGTTTGTTGGTTAAGTGTTTTTTGTTAGAAAGAAAGAAATTGGACCAAATATTTTATCAAATGAAAAAAAATAAAAAGAAAAATAAAAAGAAAAATAACATAAATAATAAATTAATTTAAGTAATATATATCACTATGTATATACGATTTGTAAGGTATGATTTTAGTTTAAAAGGATGTGTGTTGTTATGGTGTTAAAAAAAATTTACTAAATGGTTTTATGAATTTATGTTATATATATGAAATTAATATTTATTAAATTTATTTTCTAATGAATCAAATTGTTACATGAACAAAATAACGTTTGAGAGGTTTAAGAATTTAGTTTGAGGCTTACGGCAATTGATTAATTTCAGGTCTAAATGGTTGTAGTTTTTGGCTTGTGTGATGTTTTTTTAAAAAAAAAAATCTTGTTGAACCTAGTTAATGGTTTTAAATTGATTTTGTTGATTTTACTTATTGGCTTTAAAATGATTAAGGGAAGAAAGTAATTATTAAGATATATGGTATGTTTAATGTTAATGATTAAATTTTAGTGGAAAAAAATGTATAAAAAAATAAATGATTTGCTTTTATTTTAATTAAAGTGAATAATATGGACAATTCAAAAGAATAAGATTATGGATAGTTTATATGTACTAAATTTATTGTCTAGTGATATAAAGTTTGTTTATGTTGATAATTAAATGGGAATGTCATAAAATATTATTAAATTAAGTTTATTAATATTTTTTTTATAACATGAGTTTATTGAATTAAGTAATTAATGAAATAAGTGAAGGTGAAATTTAAAACGGGGTATTTTAAAAGAAGTAAGAAGATGAGATGTTAATAAATTAATGAATTTTGTTAAGAAATAACAGAACTATATGAATAAAATATGGTTAAGAAATCATTAAGTCTAATGTTTATAAGATCTAAAATAGATGTGTACTAGAAGATTTAAAATAGATGTGTATTATTCTATGAAATGACATGATTTTAAAAGGGAATATAAGTTTTGTTATTAATAAAAAAAATAATATTAAGAATATAATTCATATAAGATTATGAATTAAAAAACAAATGATGTTTATGTTGATTAAATGATGGCAAATTCAATGAAGTATAATTTTCAAAAAAATATGAAAACCATATTAAATTAATATCTGATACATGTTACTTTTGGTTTGAATTATATGATATTAACTATAATTAAAATGAATAATGAAATAAATGTAAAGAATAATATGGTTTTCTTAATTAACATTATGATAAGTAAGTGTTATGAAATTATAAGTAAATGATTGTTAAAAGTGGTATGTGATTTCAATATGAAAAATAGATGATTAATGATCAAATTAAATTTATCAATTATATATGAATCTTTAATTTATAATTTATGTGATTCAGAGGGAAATCAACACATTCCACTAGGGGAATTAAATTAAGGAGCGAAAAATCAGGTTTATGCTTTTATTTGTTGATGCCTTAATAATGGATCGGCAGGTAAGGATGAACTTACCTTAATATTAACATGTGATTACATGTTTTGTTTTTATTTCATATATTTTATTCCTTAGGAATATGAATGATTAAAAATTCTATAGCGTATTTTATGCAAATTATTTAATAAGAATGATAATTAAAGTTTATAGTTATAAGAAGATATATGATGAATATCTTCTTTTATTAAGATGTTATTGTTTTACAATAATTAATTATATATAATATCTATTTGAATAAATATAAAAAGGAAGTAAATGATGTTATATGACAATAAGATTTATAAGGTTAATATATTTAAAATTGGGAATTTAGTGATGTGATAAATTTTGATGAATGATATGATTATTCTTATAATAAATGATATTGATTGGTTGAAATAGATTATGCAAGGCATATCAAAGCTTATAGTATATATATATATATAAAGTAATGATTTATACAAGTAAGAAAGTATAATTATGTGATAGTATAAAGATGTTATCAAATAGGAAAATAAGGCCATGAAATGTTTCTAAGGGTAAGAAAAGTATTAGTTATATGTTCAAGTATTATTAAGATATTGGACATTGAAATTTAATAATACGACAGTAATGAATGAATTATTATATTTATAATTAGAGTTATTTTAAATGAGGTGTTATAATTATGATGTACTATGATTGGTATGGATAATTAATTATGATTGATAGGTTAATGGATTAAATGTCATGACTTAACCATCAAGGTTAATGATCGAAATGTTAATGTTTTATGTTAAGAGGTTCTTTATCTTATTGGATGTCAATGAATGTATTAAATGAATGATGTAATAAGTGGATGATATATGAAATGAATGTTATACAAAATGGATGATGGATGATATTTTATCATGATGCTTACATATGTTTATCATAGCATCATAACATAAAGCATACATATCACGTCATGAGATATCTTTTGACATACACATAATCATGACATGACATGGAGAAATAAGGAAGGAGGAAAATAAGTTAATGAGAGGAAATGATAAATAAAAGGGTACTTGGGCATTATGAAATAAATTCCTATGGGAAATAAGTGGAAAGGAAAATAACTTGAAATGGATGTGAAATGGGTTTCAGTTTGTTAAACCATATGAAATGATAAGATATGAAATGAAAGACCCAGTACCAAGCATGCATATGAAATAGCCTAGTATGTGAAAGGGCAAATGAAATGAAATGAAATGTTACATGAAAATAAGAAGGAGAATGCATAGCATGAATGCATTCTCACACATAAACATCATTATTCATATATTATGGAAATACAGAGAATAAGATGATGAAAGCACTATGAGTGCACATGTTAAAATGATTCAGAAACATGATGGTTTTAATATGGTATGAAGTTTAGAGAAAGAATGCAGAATATAGGTAATCTCACAATGATATATAGTATGGGATGATGGATAATGATATAGATGTATTCTTTAAATAATATTGATAGTTTAAATACAATGGGCATATGTTTGAAATACGGTTATTGGAAATTATGTTTATCAAAGGAAATGATATATTGTTTGTTCAATGTTAATTGTTGATGTCATTTATATGTTATTGTAATTATAAATAATAATTAGAATTCCTACTTATTTTATAATTTAGTAATTATAGGTATGCGTGACAAAGTGATAGTAAGGCATTTTAAATATTGATAGAATTCAATTATATTTTAGAAATATTTATGTAATGATGATGTTGGATTTAATCTTGAATTAAAGAAATATAAATTATAGAGGAAATTATGGTGAAATGGCAATATAGGAATATAGTATTTTGGGGCTAATAAAAGGATAATTATAATATTGAAGAACTTAATTATTTTTGTAAGAGTTTGTTCTTATAGGTAACAATGATATACAGAGGTATTATGGTGTAAAATAGATGAGTTGATAATTATAATGCTTAAACAATATGAATGTATTACAAAGGTGTTTTACACTAATGAATTCGTGGATATTGGTATATAATAATTAATGAAGTATATATGTTATGGGATTAATTTGTTTAAAGGTAATATGGAAAGTATTATTGATTTAAGGAAGATAAAAGTTGAATAATTCAAAAATAAATTGACTTAGTATTGATAGAATGAATTATGTTTTAAGTATTTCACTGAACAAATAATTTTGGTTATAAGTAAAAGATGCATAAAAATAATGTGTTAAATACATATATGATGAAGTTATAAATATGATGATTTAGGTTATTAAATTGTTATATATGTTATATGTTTTATTGTAATTATGATTATAGCACCATTGAGTGAAATACTCAGCATTCATCATTTAATGGACACATGATAGAAGTTGGTTGAAGTGCATGGATCCCAAGGCACTAATTCAGCAGGACCTTCTTTGATGGCAAGGACTTGGATAGTTTAAGGTTGTCTATATAATATGTTATGTAATAAAGATAATGTTAAAGGCAGTAAATGCAAATATGTAATGTGAGATTAAATTCCTAAGATGTTTCTACAAACTTAAACATAACATGACTGTTATATATATATATATATATATATATATATATATATATATATATATATATAAATTTTCCATCCCTTATAGGATAATCAATGGTTTTCATTTATTGAAGATCATTAACTATCCTACGGGAACGTGTCGAACCGCAGAAAGGCGTGACATGTTTTAGTGGTATCAGAGCTATGGTTTAGCTTGAATGTAAAATTGTGTTTACTGCCTATAAAATAAGAAATGTATAATGAAAAGTCGAGCCAAGTCCTTACTGCTGGATGGTGGGATTCATTGCTATAAATAAAAAGGAGGTATGCTTATATGGTAATATGGTTATTAATGATAGTACAGATGTCCTTGAATTATAATATATACATATGATAATTGATTTATGAGTAAAAGATGGATAATGATTCATTGTATTCAAACATATAATCTATATGGTAATCCTTGATGATTGTATATGCCTAGCAATATAGATGTATGCACAATAGGAGAAGGTAAAAGGAATAAAAAAAAAGTGGGGCATATTAGTGTATGATTAAAGTGTATATATATATATATATATATATATATATATATATATATATATATATATATATATACATATATACATATGTTTAAGATTGTTATAGTATAAGAAAGCTACGTGAATGCGTGTTATATATAGCATGTTTTTATTTGATCATATATAGGAAATGAACTATGCATGATAATACAACTTAGTATTTGTTATGATGGTATAAATAGTTTAAAATAATATTATTAAGCTATTGAGCATAAGAATAACGTATAATGATATAAGTGTAAGAGTATTCTATGATTGATATTAAATCATAAATAAAGATAAAATCAATGAATTCAAAATAACGAACACACTTAAGATAAAGAATTATTAAACTTTAATTGTATGATTAATTATATATTTAAGATTATGATGGTATATCTATGCCTATAAGGTGAAAAGTTGGCTGTGGATCTATGTTTAGATGTTAAATATATATTAATGAAATAATATGACAAGGTAGAGAAAATAATGATTTATTTTTACCAATTTATGATTGGTATGTAAAAGAAGTTACGTAGTAATCTATATCTACTAAAATATACAAATATGCATATGTTACAATTTGCTTATATGAATAAGTTATGCTTATGAAAGTTACATAGGAAAGTGTTATAATTATATGATATTTTGTTTTAATTATATAAAAATGGTAAATTAAACATGCTTAAATGTATTGGGCATCCATTATTGAGTTGAGATGAATAGTGAATGAATTACATGTATGAAGGTACGTTAGAATGTTTCAGGCATCCATTATTCATTCCATGTTGCAATCATGCTAGACAACAAGCAATACAGTTAGTCTTTTACTGCATCTGCAAGTGAAAAAGGGAAAGCTCTTAATTTAATCTGTTCCATGTTAATTCCTTGCAATTTTATACCATTGCAAACTACATAAAATTCTTTTAAATGCTTATAAGGATCTTCATTTTCTAAGCCTCTAAAAGTGGGTAACAATTGTATAAGTCCAAATTTAAGTTCCAAGGGAATTGTTAAGTCTCCATAAGTGATACATAATAGGGTTTGGTCAATTGGCATCATAGCCATTTATCGTAGAGCCCGTTGGTTAACAACTATGATAACTTCATTAATGCTTTCATTATCCATGTTATTTTTATTAGCTATTTCCTTGAAAGTACTCAAACTCTCTGATACAAAGGTCAAGTTTTTTTTTTACCTCTTTTCTCAACCTTTTTGCAGTATTCTCGACTTTAGTATCAAAGCTTAAGTTACCTATAAAAGACCAAGTTATAAAATAAAGAATCAAAAAATGTTAATGAACCATCCCTAGCAATGGTGCTAAAATCGAATGTCGAATCTGTCAAATTAATTCCTACTTCTAAACATAGAAATATTAAATAATTTTATAGTAGTGGAAAAAGGGTTTATCCCATAGGGACGGAATGATCCTTCGATTCACTGTGAGAAAATTAATTAAAAGGATTTTTAAAGTTGGAAAGTAAAAGAAATAACAAAATTTACATTTTAAAAAATATCAAGATGGGAAACTTCCCACGCAAAAGCTAACAAATATTTATTATTTGAAACATGATCATTGATTCAAATATAGTTCAATGATAATTAACTAAGCCAATTATAAAACACTGAAGATAGCTTCACACAAACCAATTCCTCCTTAATATTAAGGTGACTAGGAAGTAGGCTCTACAATCACCTCTAATTATCAAATAGACATAGTGGAGGTAGACTCACACTTAGTCTTTTGATAGCCGCATAAAGAATTAGAGGAACTCGACTCAAGTTAAGAATCGAGAAACACTTGAAATGTTCAAACTAGATCGTTAAAATCCATAAATAATAATTAAACATCTATGACAAAGCTTAACTCTTTGATTGCCACTCTAATAAGTGTAAAGATAATTCTGAATCAAACAACTTGTATAGCCATATGTCAAAGTTGTGCTTATGCAACAGACCTTATTTACACACTTCAAAAACTACAATGGTTTTATGATTTATCAAATTAAAGCGAACAATGAATATCAAGGAAATTAAGTTTGTTTTTATCTCACATGAATCAACAATGAATTATTTATATTGCTTTCAATTGTAAATGGAAATTGTATAGCCTTGCATCATTGATAATAACACAAAAATAAAATGAAGAAAAGAGATGAAAATAAAAGTACTTGAATAAATTGATGAAAAATAGAATAAGCAATTTTAATTCCTAAAATTCCATAAAATTCCCCACTCTATAATGGGAACAAGCCTCATATTTATAGAAATGGAAAACCTAATTTAAATCAATAAATAATATTTGAGATAATAATTCCATCTTTTATTCACTTCATCTTATATGATCTCAAACAAAATTACAAATTTTAAACTTAAAAGCTTTGGTTGCCAAACGTCTAGAAATTTTGCTCTTCTTATGCTTGCAAGCTCAAGCCATAAGCACTTGATTCTTGTCTTCTAGTAAAAACTGAGTTAAAAAATGCCTCTTTAATCATCTTTTACTTTTTCATTGATTTTACCTGCAAAATATAAAAACAAGACCAAGTCAATTATTCTAATAGAATTTTATACATAAAATAGACTATTTTAATTATGAAAAATGTGTAATTTTATGTTTGATCAATGTGAAAATATTTAAAGTTCAATGTGAGAAGATAATAAAGAAATATGAGCAAATAAGTAGGTTAAAACACTTATGATTTAGGTTATGTTATGAAACAATAAGTTTCATTAGCATCAACAATATTCAACAAACCAAAATTACAAGGAAAATGATTATATCCCTAACAACCACACAATCAAGTAGTATTCAAATATCTTGAAGCATCAATCCAACAAGAAATATCAATAAATCATAATAGATAATGTACAAATATGATCATTCATTAATATAATCTTGTACAATAAAGGATTCATCAACCTTATAACAAAATACTACTTCTCACAAGATAATGTTTAAAAGTAATCCCCTCAAACCTTAAATTAATAAATCTAGTTCTTAAACATCATTAACATCTTAAAAGTTTGTTCTTGTTCAACAACTTAAAAAGGATAAGAAAGAAATTTAATAGCAGGAAATCTAGTTTGTCCCTAAAATGATCTTTTTTTGCCTCACTTTTCTTTGTCTTTTCTCCTTATTCCTCCTCCTGTTTCTTCATCCTTCCTCCTTGCTCCATTTACTCTCTCCCATTCATTTCTCTTAATTATTGTATATCTCTACCACTTCTCCTTTTTGTTATCAGCCTCCCTTTTTGCTTCCTACATGCTCCCTCATATACCTACCTTTTGTAACTTCCTTTTTCATATGGCCTTTTCCTCTTGCCTTTCTTAAGATCACTTTTTTTTTGTCAAATTATGTTTTTCTCCTTTTTACCCTCTAATAATAGACAAAATAAAACGATGAGAAAATATTGTGCCCATGAAGTGTAAATATGTAACTATTGTTCAATATTTTCAAAAATTGAACAAAGGCTGGAAAGATATGTACATTAACTATATTATTTGTATATTTAAATAAAGAGGATTAAAAATACTACCAAAAAAAGCTAAAATTAAATAAAAATGGGTGTTACTAACATGATTCAATTCAATATTTTACATCTCAAATATATCATTTTAATCCATTTTTTGATAGTTTTTTTTTTGCCTTCAAAGTTTAAATAATATTACATGAGATGTAATGATTAAAAATTAAAAATAGTAGTTTGTGTTGTCAAAAATAAAATTTTACATAGTTTTCACACTATTATATGAAAGAAATAAAAAGATAAAAATGAGAATTGATCAAATAAGAATGAGCCTTTTTAAAAGGAAAAAATTAGAAAAGAACTATATGTGCATAAAGAAGGGCATTTTTGAAATAACGAGAAAAATTAAGTATAGTTTATAATTTATCTCCAAATACTATTAAATTTTATGGAATCTGAGAAAGTTAATATTAATTCCATAATTTTAATTAAAAGAAATTTAAAATATATTTTCATTTGAACTAAACATAAGAATTTTGGAATTGTATATGAGTTTTATAAAATTTTGTGACTTTCATTTATATTAAACACCCTAAATGTTTAAACTTTTGTTTTTGTATCAATTTAAAGTTTGAATGTCATTTTTTATAATATTTATACAAATTAAATTGAATTTTTTTATCATATCAACTATGATTTATGAAATATATTATCAATTTTTTTAGAAAATATAATAATTTAAGATTGTATTGTTTAAAAGACCAAAAACTAAAATATATAAATTAAAAAATATTTTACAATTTGATGATTATATAATAAGTTAAATCTAATAATATATAATCATATTTATCACATAATTTATATATTATAATTTTTTAATGTCTTGAGCTATATTTTATAACTTTTTTACCCACTTTTTTGCACATATTTTACATCATTTCATCATATTTATGTAACACTTATGTACTTGCATTTAATTCTTTAAATTTAGTATTTTCGCATTGTTTCCACATGATTTCATCTCTTCTAATCTTAATTTTTATCATTTATGTTTTATTGTTTAATTAGCCTTTTTTCTTAATGAATTCCCTTCATTTTATGTTGATTCTTGGTTTACTTAAGTAGAGTGTGGATCTACTTGAATCAACTAAGTTGTTTCCCTGCAAAATTTAGACATATAATGCATATTCGACTTGAGTACCACCTTACTTAAGTTAAGTAAATAAAACACTTGATCTTGCACTTTTGGCTCAACGTATTGGCACTCAACTTAAGTATTACCCTATTATAGTCGAGTGTGTCCCTACCTTAATGAGAGAATTTTGCTTCTAGTCTCATTCTTGAGTCAAGTGGCTTCCTACACAAGTTGAGGATGACTTAGCTACATGTCATATTCTCCATTTTTAGGGTAATTTTAACACCATTACATCATGTTTTTTTGGATTGTTGAGATTTATTTTGATTAAAGACATATATATATTCTTTTCTCATTTTGAAAAGGGGTCTTAGATTATCAAAAACACATCCCTTTTAAGGAAAAATTCTAGGTTTTAAATTAGACGAGATCTAGATTAGAAAACCCTTTTTCTTTGCTTATTTTTGCATTTTTAATCAAGGTACATCTTCTTGATTAAACTTGAATACTTATAGATTCCATTATTGCTTTCATTTTGTTAATGGATTAAGTACATGAAGCTTTTAAAATTAAATATTTGAAGAAGAATATCAACAATCTCAAACCAAGAAGTTGTTGATGTTAGTGTATGGTCTAGAGCATCATGTGTATTTGTACTATACGTTTTCATTAATAAAGGCATTATTCATTATATAGTATAATGTTTTAAATGAACTTGTTTTACTTGGAGTATTAAACTATATATTGAAGTCCATGATATTGGAACAGTGCAAAGGAATCCATAAAGAG
>CANYBF011358118.1:0-32304 GCA_948192965.1 Dalechampia spathulata | reverse complement strand
TTTGCACTGTTCCAATATCATGGACTTCAATATATAGTTTAATACTCCAAGTAAAACAAGTTCATTTAAAACATTGTACTATATAATGAATAATGCCTTTATTAATGAAAACGTATAGTACAAATACACATGATGCTCTAGATCATACACTAACAAGATTTAATAATATTATTGGTATGTTGCCAATATATTAAACCTAATAGGTCATACACTGATAAGTAAAGAGTTTAAATTAATGGATTAAATAAAATAGGATATTATTTGAAGGTTTATTTGATAGACTATAGTGGATTTAATTTTATGCTTTTAAAAGAGGATTAAGCTTGAGAAGCCAAATGGGTCCATGTGACTTAAGTCAACATATGCATTACATATGCCATAAAGTATGTAAAAGGCATATGCTAGAAGGTACATGCCTTGCACTTGCCTAACTTAAATCACCTAACCTTAATCATATGATAATAAAAAGTTATTATAATGATAATTAGGGTTAATAAATCATATCTTCATCTCTTTTACTTTACCTTAGTGCAAATATATTAAGAAAAAGAAGAAAAACCATTTGGTTTTTCAAGGGAAAAAGTGAAGAAGCTAAATTCATTCATCCATAAACATAAGATCATACTAGTATGTTGGCTCATGTCTGAAGTAAAGGAGTTTACAACTTAACTCTCTTGCTTGGTATGGAGTAATTAGAGGTTTTCTAATTTAGGAATTTCTAGGTTTACTGCAACCTTTAAGAGAGACAAGATTAGCAAGAGATCAACGGATATGTAAGTGTTATAACCATTCTCCTTCTCTAAAGCATGTTTTTATGAGTTTTATTGTAAAGATCCATTGTTAATCTAGTTTTGACATGAAAATTGTTTTTCCATTACTTAATCTAATATATGAAAACCAACATTAAGATTCTTAATGATATGAAGAATATGAACTCCATAGAGAACACACCTAGTAAAGGAAGTAATATCACCAATCTCTTGAATTTCAAAATAGAATTAAGTGTGAGTAAGAGTAAATTATCTCTTAAAAAAATTTGAAGGAGCATAAATACAAGCTAGAATCAATAGTTTTTAATAAAAAGGTTGATAAAAATTCAATTATGATAAATTAACAAACCTATTTTATAGGAAGGCAAAGGTATCCCAACCTACATTTTTCACAAACCTAAGAACATCATCTTTAATGCCTATTTTCCTAATGGTATTATGATAAATGAAGTGACAAGGAGGAATTTTCTTACAAGATAATTTATCATAATATTTTATAATGACAATACCATGAGGATGGAGTAATTTCCATACAATTATCTTATGGAGTGGCTTTACCTTTCCCTTTGCTAGTGGAAGAAGTACCCTTAGATATGATGAAAGTGCTAGAGATAAAATAAATGAATCTTGAAGGGAGAAGAAAGAAAATTTTGAATGTTCATGTAAAAGAAGTGAAAAGAAAAGACATTTGATGGAAGGCAAAAAGCTTGCAAGATAAACAAAAGAGTTTAGAAAAAATGAAATCAAGAAATGGAAGTTTGAAAATAAGAGACGAAGTTGGTTGTATAGAAAGGGAATGACTTGAAGAGAGAGATAAATGATGGGAAATTATGGATTTTAAAGTGAATTTGATATGTATAGGCGTACCATTTAGTTTGTAGGATTGTACAACAAGGTACTAAAGTTTAACAATTAGAACTAAGTATGAGTATAGTCATATACAATATATGTATGATCATATGAGTACCTTTTAGAAATTTCATTAATTTAAAAAGAACTTATTTATATAGGCATACCATAAGCTCGTACCACCATATGTTCATATATTGGAAATTCTTCTATAGAAAAATGGACACTCGTACAAGCATACCAAATGCTTGTACAACTATACAATTGCTTATTGGAAGAATTTAAAAATTAGTAATGAGATGTTTATAGGCAAACCATTGCTATGTAAGGGTAAACATTAAGTTTCTAGAAATTTTTAACATTGAAAAAGACATAAAGGTTGATAAAATGATCAAATCAAAGAACCTTTTCAAACATTGAAAATACATAAGAATTGAATTCAGTTTTTGAAGAGAATTTAAGAAGATTAACAAAATTAAGATAAAGAGACACCATCAATCATGTCAAGTTCAATGCCTAATGAAATTTTGATGCTTTTCACATAGGGATTTCATGAAATTATCTATAAGTTGATTTGTTGTATCATTGATTTTTAATACAATATGATCATTTTCGTATGATCACCTAAGAAATGATGATGAATATCAATATGTTTGCTTATAAAATGCTAAATGAGATTCTTAGAAGATTAATAGCACTAGTGTTATCACATTTAATAGGAATATGACTGACATGCAAACTATAATCATGAAGTCGTTGTTGAAACCAATGAACTTAAGCATAACAACAACCTACAAACACAAAATCAGCTTCAATTGTAGAAAATGCAACAACATTTTATTTCTTGCTAATTAATATCAAATCTCAAATCAAGATTGATTGCTTGAATTTTTCATATCTATTTTAATTTTCTATTTACTTAGTTTATATACATTATCATGTTGACATTCATTTCACAAAACCATTAAAAAATTTATCTTTATAAATAATCAATAAATTTAACTTCTAGGCACTCTTAATCCCTATAAATTATACCCCATGCTAACTAAGATTAATAATCTTGAAAAAAATGTAAATAGTGTTAAAGGAAATATAAAGAAGAAATATCTTCTTTTAAAACTTGTTGAATATTTATTCTTAAATTTATTTTCAGTAATTTTATGCTAACATGTTGTAATTAATATTTATCACAATGTTACTTGAATTTATATATTTAATAAATATATTTAATATTAGTAAAAGGAAAATTGAAAATAATTTATTTCTTTTAAATTAATATTTATTATATAAATTAATAAATTATTTCTAACAATTGTTTATTATGGAAAGAAATCATATAATTTAAATTTATTGATTTATAAAATATAAATAATATTATTTATTGTTAGTTTTGTTTCTTACTCGATTTTTTCCCCTTTATCAATGAAGTCATCCGTGATGTTGTGAACGAAATTAGCTTATGCTATTCACTTTCTTCACTTCTAATAATAGATTAATACCTTTCAATATTTTGATTCTCATAAAAAATAATTACAAAAAAATTGTGATATTAAATGAAAATCATTTCATATTTTTAAACATATTATTTATTTATATTTTATAAATTAAATAATATTTACTATAATTTTTCCTAAATTAATAACCACAACTTATATATAAAAAGTAAATTATAATTTTATTAATTATTATAAATTCTAAAATTCATTCAAATAGTTGACATTTTATTAAATTTAATATTTTCATTTTTTATATAATATTAAAAAATTATTTATTTCTTATTTTTTAAATAATTATAAAATTTCTACAATTTTGTAAATGTAAATAAATGTTACCAAAATTTATTTATTTATAACATGTAAATAATATTACTTTTTTCATAGATAGTGATGGACTTAGAGATAATTAAATTTTGACTTTAAATAGCAACAGACTTAGAGATAAAATTAATTTTATCTCTAAATAACAATGGAATTAGAGACATAATTAATTTTCATCTCTAAATAGTGATAAACTTAGAAATGAAATTTAATTCCGTCTCTAGATAGTAACAAAATTAGAGATAGAATTAAATTTTATCTCTAAACAGTGATGGATTGAAGATGGAATTAATTAAGTCGCTATATAGCACTAGATTTATGATAATTTTCGACTCTGATTATCATTAGGGACAGAATTTGTAACAAAATTCTTTACTCATCACCTTTATCAAACATCATCATAATTCCATCTCCATATAGAGACAAATCCAATTATGTCACTATTTCCATCATAATTTCAAAAATTTCTTGTTGTGTAAAACTTACACTTAAAGCAATGATATATCAAATCCATAACTCAACAAAAAAACTTGAGAAGTTAAGTTTCATAATAGTTTAATAAAACTACTTTTTACAAAAGAACTTATGTTATCCTTTTATTAGTAAATGCAAAATACCAAGCTAGATAGTACATCGCTTAGTTTTTATACAAGTTAGCTTGATGCATAACATATATATGTCATATCAAAACTTTTACCCCAAGCACATGTAAAAAAGTTGTAAACAATCAAGTGAAATTTAACAAGAAATACATGAAATAATTTGATATATGACTTCAAAAGTTTCTTATAATTTAATCCTCAATAACTTTTTTATTCTGAGTTGGATCAAAATTGCTACCATTCATACTAGTTCTTATATTGAAACTATTGCTTACATCAAAATTATGAAGCAAATACATCAACTCACTTATTGTATTTATAACTTGCTTTTACCAAACATACATCTAGTTGTTATGAGCCTTGTCCTTGGTATTCTACTTGTGTTAATATATTACAAAACTATGTACATCATGACAAAGGCTATCAAAGCCCAATTCTATAATGTGTACATATTCATCTCAAGCTTTGACATTAAGAGTAATATACTTACGTAATTAATATCTACCTTTTAAGAGATATTAATATATAATTATTTCTATTAATTATTTTCATCACATATAAGGAAAGATGTTGCAAGTATTCAAATTTATTTTCCATTTGAAACCAACATATTTCATAATTCATATGGTGACCCCAAACTACTAATCATCTATATATTATAATCCAACAACATAATTCATTATAATTCATTATAATTTATTATAAATCTAAATCATTTATAAACATAATAAATCAATGAACCTTTTTATTCATAATATGTATAAACTCTCTTTAGGCCAACTTGTAAAACTTGGATAAATTAAGATTAATCAATTAAAAACCTATTTAAAATAAATCTCTCATTTTTCCTTATTATGCAAACATTCATTTTTTTTACTAGTTTGGTTTACCAAAAATGTCCAACTTTTTTAGCTACTTTCTTTTATCTATAAAAATATCCATATATAAATATTACACTCTATTCAAATTCATAGTAATGTTTTACTTAGCCTAAACTAGCAACTTTATACATTTACTCAATATAGTTTTATTATTTTCTTTAGAAGCTACTATCATAATTATTCATGGTTATAATTTGAACTAGTAAGCATGTCAATTAATATATAAGTTTCAGTTTATTAGCATTTTGACAAACATATAGATAAACTTCATACTCTACTTTATTCATTTAGCCCTAGAAAAATTTACTTGTATTTTCTATGTATTTTCATAACCATATTTCATAACACTTCTAATAATTTCAACATTCTATTCTACTCATCCTTAAATTTTATCCTAATATAACAATCAGAACTTCAATACATCAATTGCTTTCATAAGCTGTAAATTATAAAAATATTAATTTATAAACAATATACTCATTTTTTTCATTATAATATGCATATAAGCAATTAAAAGAGCTTGTTAATTTAATTGAACTAAATTAAATTAGTCCAAGGTTGGTTGAATATACATCCTAACAACCTTAATTTATTCTTAATTAACTAGAAGAAATGAATGCTTGATTCATATGAAATATATATTTTCCCATTGAACTAATAATTCTTTTAACATCAAAATTTGTAACATTTATTAAGTGTTAATTAAGTATTTAAAGTCTCATAAGGATCAAATAAAAAAACTCTTATGAATTAACTTTAATTGCTTCTCAAGTAACTCTTGCCTATTACAACCTAAGCTCATTTTGACTAATTTTTATCTTCCTTTTCATGATTTTGATCATCCTCAATTATTAATTTATTGATTGAATTAGAGAGTCTCTATCACCTATTTTAAGGCAATTAATAGTGTGCATATTTTTCATGTTTTCCTTAGTATTTTATGCATAATTTAGGATGTAAATACTACATTAATCTCCCATTTTGTGTGATATTATAGGAAATTGAAGATAAATCATTCTTAAATGAAAATAAAGCAAAATGAAAACATATGAAGGAAACTATACTCAAAAGAACTCTGTTTTAGATAAGCCTTAGTTAAAGGCAAGATTGAGTGTGGATAGACACTTAATTCTAATTTTATTTTATGAGAAAATTAAAAATTTGACTTTTGGCTAAATGTTTGGCCCATATTTTGACTTGATAAAAGAATGATTCTCCAGAAAAAATTCAATTTGTAATAGAATATCATAAGTCCTATTTTCCACTAACTATTTTAGAATTATCTTCGATTGTATTTAGATTAGAATCCCAAATTTAGGTTTTCTATAAAGAACCAACAACTATAAACATAAAATGAATCTTGTCTTCTTTATTTTTTTGACGGTCTTTCATATTATTTTGGTTTTTATTTCAAGTATGAAAGAATCATTTTATTTTCTTGATTAAGGCTAATTGAAATTTATTTTATTATATTGCAAGATCAAATTATTTACTCTTCTCTTTTAATTTTTTATTCTTCATCTAATCATCATCGTGTCTATCATTCAATTTGATCAATTGATTTATTAGCTAGATAATATACTATTAGTGAGTTAATTTAATTTATAATTGTATAAGTTAATTTAAAATTGGAGACGATAGTGCATCTCACTAGAAAATTGCATAAATAGTTTTAAGAAACCATGAGGATGAGGTTGTTGATTGAAACAAGACCTTTCTAATTCTTAATCTTATTAATAATTAAATCTATAAGGCATAATTTAGTTAATTTATTGGTAAGAATTAATTTCTCATAATTGATTTATAATTAAGGAAAGATTGATTAATTTGATAATTATAATCAATTTATAAAGAAAATTAATTAATTTATCTTTGCATCTTTAATTGATGATAATAAATTGAGATTATGTCCTTGATTTAGAAACCTTTTTACATTGATTTTTATTTTTAAATTTTTTTAGTTTATTTTCTATTTTCTATTTTCAAAAATCCCACTTTATTTATTTTTCATGATTTTAAAACTCTTTTGAGAAATAATCAAGTCCTTAAAGGATTTGACCTTGTTCATCACCATATTACAAGCTAATTAGTTTTAATAGCGGAAATTAAATTTGATTCAATAGTTGTCAAAATAACTTGATACAAAAATGGCTCTAAAGTTTGATCATGATAGGATATATAATTTATATATTTGTACATATATAAATACAAAATACATATATAATTAATTATTAATATACAATCATAATTTTTATGGTATATTATAATGCATACTTATATTTTGAATTTGTAATAGTTTAATTGAACTCATTAAAAATTATGATATAAGAAAAGTTCTAAAGAATTTGGTTAGATTTTACCTTGATAATAAATTATGAAGTTCAAGCTAGCTCTAGCTAGATTGTATGATTTTTATTATATATGGTATACTTTATATCATTTATATTTTTTATACTTTTTTTAATTGTTATTACTATTTTAATATTGTTTTTATAATTTGAAATCTATATTATTGTTTTAATAACATATATCTTCGGTATGCATGTAAAATATGTATTGATTTTTAAGGTTTATTTTATAATGGTGTCATTATATCTAAATGAAAATGTATTTGTATTAGATTTTCGATATTTACTGGTGACTCTTCGAGATTATGTATTTTCTTGGCTTGTGATATTACAATTTTCTTGATTTTAATGTTCATTTGTCATGGTTAGATATATCTTTGTGAAATTTCTTGTGCATTGTTTTAGCAAATAAATTTGAATAAAAAATGTTATGTAATATGAAAAACGAGTTGAAAACATAATTCACCAAAATAATAAAATGTAATGTATAAAATGACAGAAATATTGATTCATAAAATGCATTTGATCAAATGAAAGCTTTACATGCTTCCATTATAAACAATAATATAACAAACTTTTTCTGATATAAATTATATGAAAGCTAATATATATAAATAATAAAATAATAATGATGATGATTGTATGAAAAAAAGAAAAGAAATAAAATGACATTATCCATACTTTTAAGGACCGAAATGTAAATGTATCAAAAAATTATAATAGAATCTCCGTTAGTGGGGTCGAGAAGGTAGAATAGTTCCTTGATTGCGCTTTTCATCTTTGAGCGAAGAAAACCCATTTCTTCTATTATCCATCCTTCCCAATTTCATTCTATTACCTTTTGCCCGTCTTTTGTTGGATTAAAGCTCACCATCACCACATACAGAGATATCTGATGGGTTTCTGTCAGATTATGTAATTTATTTTTTGTGATTTTGATGAAATGAGTTTGAAGCCGAGGTGGGCTTTTCGAAATGTTGAAAATTGAACTCAATTTGGGGACGTACGAATATTAACTTGAAAGGTACGATTTGCTTGGCATTTCCCTACCCATCGTTGTTGCAATTGCTACTGATAGCTTGTTGAGTTAGAGATTATGTTCTTGGTTTTCAGTAGATTCGTTGCAATAATTGATGGAATATCGTGTTATAGAGGTTTAATTTGCATTTTGAGGTGAGTAATTGAAGTTCTGTGTTTGGTTAGTGCCGAGTCATGACTAGAAATTGTGACTGCGTTTTGCGTAATAGAAGTTGAATAAACAGAGATAGAATATGATGATATAAGAAGGTTATTTTTTATTGGGTTTTTAATAAGCAAACAGAAATGGCAGCGGCTAGTAAAGCTAGAAATATGCTGGAGGGTTTTGTAAGAGAGGGATCGTTTAAATGGTTACTGGGAAAGCGAAGCTTCTTTGATGAAGAATTCGAAGAGATGGGAAGGTCTCCATCTGCAGGAAGGAATTGGATAGTAGAGCTCTCTCCACTTGCTAATATGATTGTTCGCAGATGCTCTAAGTAAGCTCTGTTATCATTTTTCTCGTTCTATGTATTTTCCTTGTGCTTGCTTTATATAATATCTGTTTAGTAGGTTGTGTTTCCATGAAATTATCTGATCTCTGTATCAAAATTTAATTAATATCTCTGTTTCACATTATTATTGCTTTCTCATGCACAAAGGTAAAAAAAACAATGCAGAATCCTTGGTATTTCTGCGACTGAGCTGCAAGAAAGTTTCAATGCTGAGGCTCCAGATTCAGTAAAGCATCCATCCCATTATGCAAGGAACTTTTTGGAATACTGCTGCTTCCGGGCACTGGCTCTATCCGTTCGAATAGCAGGTCATCTAATGGATAAAAAGTTTCGACGCTTGACATTTGACATGATGCTGGCTTGGGAAACTCCGGCAGCGTCCAGCCAACCTTTGGTTAATGTGAGTTTGTTCATTTACATATATGTTCAGGTCTTAGGCGTAACTGGTTCTCTAAAACTCGTTAAATTATTGCTGACCTCTTTATGATAGGTAGAAGAGGACTTTACCGTTGGGTCAGAGGCCTTCTCAAGGATAGCTCCAGCGGTCCCAATTATTGCAAATGTTGTTATCAGTGAAAATCTTTATGAGGTGCTAGCTGCATCAACTGGTGATCGACTTCAGTTTTCCACCTATGACAAGTACCTAAGTGGGCTAGAGAGGTGATTTGTTATTGTTTTGAACTGGGTTTTGGTAATACCCTTAGTTGTCAAATTTAGTTAGCATCCGTTAGGCATTGCATTTCCAAAAATGCTTTTCAATATAATTTTTTATTTTTTATTTTTTGAAACTGCTCTTTGGAATATATGCTTTTACAAAAAGCAGTTTTATAAAAATTAAAAAAACAAAATTGTCGAAACTTGCTTTTGTAATGGTCCTTTTTGTAAGATAGTATTATTATTATTATTATTCTTGGTTGATGTTGAAAACTTAGGTAGGTAGGTAGATTATGACCTGTTTGTGATATTATTGTTTGAAGTCTCAAAACTACTTTTTGAATGTTCTTTTATTTAAAATTTTCTAAAACTGTTTTTGTGGAAAACGTTAATTTACCTGTTTTTTTCCTAACAACTTCAAATAACAGTTATTGGCAATTTTTTTTAAAATAAAAAAATTGGAAAAGCATTTTCAATGAAGCAACACCAAACCCTCCTTATAAATAAATGAAATGAACTACTATTTTGAGTGATTGATTTGAACGCTGATTTCAGGGAGAATGTTATTGTGTTTGAAATTGAGGCTAGTTAATAGATGAAAATGTAACTCAACAAATTGTAAATAGATCAATGAAAGTTAGTCATATGGATTGCTTAAAGTGGAGGATGTATGATGTACTGTAACAGATTTTAATCACTCAAGAATAATACTACTATCACCCTTCTCTCTAAAAGTCTCTTCTCTTTGTGTATTCTTTACTCTTTTCTTTCTCATCTTGTTTCTATCATAACTTCTTCCTCATCAATTTCAGCTTCATATTATTTCCAAGTGAAGTAATGTAGTATATCATTGGATCTTGTTTGTTTTCAAGTTCTTTGTGATTAGGTTTTAAAGCACCTTTGGCTACAACAGGAAAAAATAAATGATTACTATGCTTTTTCTTTGGTGATATACAGTCATAATTTCAGCTATCATTCTTCTTTCTATTATCATGAAATGAATGATACAATTCTAATCCTACAAAGTTTGAGGTTTTCTCTAGGTAGGGCTGATTCTTTAACCCCTTAATTTTACCACAGTATCTAAGTTATGCGAGGGTTATGCAAATTTTCATTATTAGTCACTTTTCAGCTGTAAATTACTTGAATTCTGAACTTCTTTGATGTGTTTTCCCGTTAGGTCTCACATCAAGAAGCACCAACAAATTTATGGTTTCTACATACAGAACATCTCCTGCACATCCAAATTCCTAGACCATAATGCATCACAAAACCATAAGGATTAAAGAAAAATGCATGATCTAAATCATAATTCTGTGTTGTAATGTATAACAAATCAACTTTGTGTATCATTTCATTCAAGAGATAGTGACATACTATTGAAGGTATGGAAGATATTCCACATCAGTTTCTTGGGATAATTTATAAGACTTTATAATTAAAGAGCAAACATACTTGAATTAAGTCATAGTAATGCTTTGGTCCAATTTAATTTGATTTGTTACTCCTGTTGCCACTCCTCTCGTTAATAGTTGATACTTTTCTTTGGTCCCATTTATAAAATTCACATGGTATCAAATCCCAAATCAGCTATTCCTGAGACCTGTTTATTATTTGTTTGATTACAGACCATGGGTTTATGTTTGACCTCTTAGCTCTCTTATTCAAATGATATTGTCAAAATCAAACCAACGTAGAATGTTGTTAGGTCTAGATTATTTTGATTTATTGGTGTCCCGTTATTTGATATTTGTCTGAGTCCATGTTTGACACCATCCAACTAAAGAATTGAATCTATCCTTGTGGTTGAAAATTTCCTTGTGAACTTCTAGCAGGGTCAAGCTTAGCTTTGACTTACACTACTCATATATGTGATGATTGCCTTTTTTATGAGCATTCTCATGATTATCTACCCTTTTTTCTGTGTATTATATATCATTTTGAGAGGTGATTAAGATGGAGTTCAATGCCAAGGTTATTGCATTAAGAAATTGCCACATAGTTTTTGTGTTTATTATGACTACTATACTTATTTGGTAACTTCTGAACTGAAATATAGTCTAATGTTGATGTGTAATTTTACAGGGCAGTAAAAAAAATGAAAACACAATCAGATTCGTCACTGCTTTCTGCAGTTCGATTGCCAAGAGCAGAGAATATCATAGAAGTGGATGGAACTGTCACCTCTCAACCAGTTCTTGAACATGTAGGAATATCTGCATGGCCAGGTTGACTCATTGAATACAAGATTTTAGTTTAATTAACTTTACATATGAATGTCTTTGTAAAATAGATGCTACTAATATGGATATCATTCTCATATGAGTTCCATTTTTTCCTTTTTCTTATTTTCCCTTTCTGGTAAATACATGTACTACGTTTACCTATCCTTGGCCAATTTCTCTTAACCATGCTAGATGTACAGGTCGGCTTACTCTCACAGATCATGCATTATATTTTGAAGCTCTCCGTGTTGTATCTTATGACAAGCCAAAAGTATATGATTTGTCAGAGGATCTAAAACAGGCTGTTAAGCCTGAGTTAACTGGGCCATGGGGTACCCGACTGTTTGACAAGGCTGTGTCATATATATCCAGTTCCTTGTAAGGCACAATCCGTTTATATTTCTCCTGATTGAATGGAAATTGGTATCCTAATTTCTTATGTTAAAATCTAGATGTTATCTCAATAACAAAGGGCTTCCTCTGAAAATGTAGTTGTATTGTGTGTTTCTCCTACAGATCAGAACCAGTTGTGATAGAATTTCCTGAGTTTAAAGGACATAGTCGCCGTGATTACTGGCTGGCAATTATCCAGGAAATTTTGTACGTTCACAGATTCATAAATAAGTTTCAGCTAACTGGAGTTGACCGGGATGAAGCACTTTCAAAGGCTGTGCTTGGAATCCTGCGACTTCAAGCCATTCAAGAAATTAGCTCTGTAAATTCTATTCGTTATGAAAATCTTCTCTTGTTTAATCTTTGTGATCAACTTCCTGGTGGGGATTTTATACTAGAAACACTTGCAAGCAAGTCTATTGGAAAAGGACTAGAACAAACAAACAGTCCTAAGGATGGAAGTGGAATGTATTCAATCTCAGCCTTGACTATGGTTTCCAATCTAGGATTTGGTTTTGGATCAAGTTCTAGTGATCTGAGTGAGGCTGGGCTCGCTGTTGGTGAGCTTTCTGCGGGGGAAAGGAGTTCATTGGAAAAAGCAGTTAAGGAATCTAGAAACAACTACAAGAAGGTGGTGCAAGCACAAGAAACAGTTGATGAAGTGAAGGTGGACGGTATTGACACCAATTTGGCAGTTATGAAGGTGATACTAACCAATATGTTTTACATTTTTTTTCGCTTTTCTTAACATGTATCATGAAAATACTTTTCTCCATTCCTTGTTTGCTCTACCATTTGTCATTACTGCTGTTGAAGATGAAATATTTGGTTGGTTTGTACATTTTTAGTTTGGAATAGGCAGTGATGAATGATCTGTCATTTGACCTTGAACCTGGCTTTCGTGTGTTAAGTTTATGTTCTTAGACATTTGCATTACCGTTGCTCATCAGATGAAAAATATTGTACTTGGATCATCAATTGGAACATTATGCATTCTCTTTTGTCCTGTTCTGCTAAATCATTCATTTCTTCAACTTCCACCGTATGACTTCCTTGCAACATGTTAAAAAGTTCTCATCACATTTGCAGGAGTTACTTCACCCTGTTGTGGAAGTTGGGAAGTGGCTTCTTTCCTTGGCATTTTGGGATGACACATTGAAGTCTTCAGTTTTCTGTTTGATTTGCACTTATATTATTTGGAGGTAAGATGCCTGCATTTATATAAAGAGACGGAAGTCAAACAGTTTTCTTGGTGCTTCAATGATCAAACATTATTATTAAGCATGCATGGACATGAATTCTGCTTTAGGTATTGTTTATGCCACCTGAACTATGAATTCAGGATTTAGCAGTTGCTCATGTGTTGACTAAATTGGAAGATCACAACATATTCTATTTTTCCTATTCTATTGCATTTTCCTATTCTATAGATTCTAGATTACCCTGATTTGTATCTCTTATTTACTTTGATTTGTGTTTCCTAAATAGTGATAGGGATTTGTATATAAATACTTTTGTAAATTCATTATTCAATACATGAGAAGAAGAATTTTTCTCTTCTCTAAATTCAACATGGTATCAGATCCTTTTTTGCCTCTTTCACGATAATGCTCTTAGATTAGGGTTTGTGGGAATCCTTTTCTCTAATAAGTTTTTTTGTGTCATCACCATTCTCATGTGAACGATCTTTGACCGACCAGCCTTCGCTATCCGTCTAATCATCGGTAACCTCTGCTCGTGTTCTCACTCGCCTCCTTAGGGTTCAGCGCTTCTTTCACGTGCTAGCGCGTGTGCTTGATTCTTCCACTTTTTTCTCTTCTTGACAAAACACTACCCTAATTCGGCTTCTCCAGACACCATTCCTTCTATAGTTGTCATTTTTTTCTGTCCTTTTTTTCCGGGTACTATCTGTACTTGATTCTTTCATAAAAAATGACCATATATGGACACAAGGATGCTGCTGAGATCAAAACAGAACCAACTGATACTAATATTGTCTTAGACAATCCCTCTTTACAAATTAGCCATGTCAAACTCGACGAAACAAACCACCTAGCATGGTCTACTTTCTGTCTCTTATCTATCGAGGCTAGAAAACTACAAGGCTATTTAAATGGGGATCGGAAAAAACCTGAACAAGAAGGAGCTGCCCTTGACAAGTGGACTTGTGAGAATTCTCTTGTCATGTCATGGTTGTTAAAATCCATGCAAGCACATATTGCTCGTGGATACCTTCTATACTAGACTGCTACTGCTATTTAGACTGCTGCTTCAATCACTTACTCCCAAGTCGGTAATGATGCCTTAATTTATGAGCATCGAAATAAGATTCATAACTTAAGACGAGGTGAATTGTTAGTTGCTCAATACTTTGCTGAAATGAGTGGATTGTGGCAAGAGCTTGATTATTATCAAGAGTTTTAAAGTAGAATGTCCAAATGATTCTGCAAAATTCTAGAAAATGCGAGAGAAGGAATGTGTGTATGACTTCCTGGCTGGCTTGAACTCTAATTTTGATCAAATCCGAGTTCAAGTACTTGGATGAGACCCATTTTCTGCCTTACGACAGGCTTATTCACACGTACAACAAGAAGAAAGTAGGCGAAGTGCAATAATGAATATTGTTCCAATTGAAAAATCTGGATTGATGGTTGTTAATACACTTGAGATATCCAAAGCTAGTAATTCTGAAAAAGATCATTTATATTGTGATTATTGTGGGAAGCCAAGACATATGAAGAACTCATGCTGGAAATTACATGGTCGGCCAGTTAGAGGAAGAGGAGGAAGGCGTATTCAATCTACATGAGTTGAAGCAAACATGACTGCAACTACAAAATTTGCTAAAGAGATGTCTAATACTAATGTT
The DNA here is from genome assembly GCA_948192965.1 of Dalechampia spathulata. NCBI lineage: Eukaryota > Viridiplantae > Streptophyta > Magnoliopsida > Malpighiales > Euphorbiaceae > Dalechampia > Dalechampia spathulata. The sequence continues at coordinate 17,367 of CANYBF011358118.1, read as the reverse complement.
TTGTCTTCCAATGAGATTCAACATCTTAAACAACTCCTTTCTCAACTTAGGACTCCTAGTTCCACTTCTAATTATGTTCAATCAGGTATTGCCTACATTGCTCACTCTAGGTCTTGGATTATTGACACAGGTGCAAATAGACATATGATAGACTCATTAAAGGACTTTCATAAGTATTCACCATGTACAATACCAGAAACAGTAACACTTGATGATGGTTCCTTAGCCTCAATTTCCGGTTAAGGTTCTATTGTTTGTACACCAAACTTTCAATTCTCAAAGTTCTTCATATCCCTAAATTCCTTGTCAATCTTTTGTCTGTTAGTGCTCTTATTAAAGCCTTAAACTATAAAGTAGGATTCTTTCCTAATCATTGTGTTTTCGAGGATCTACAGATCAGGAGGAAGATTGGCAATGGTAGAGTGTATAATGGCTTATATCTATTAGAGGGATTACAAGACAATAAAGGGCTGCTTGTTTTTTGCAAAGATGTCAACTAAGAAATCATACAGTGGCATAGATGGTTAGGGAAATTGTATCCTCAGTTGTTTAAAAAGGCCAAACTTGATACATTAGTATGTGATGCTTATGAGCTGGCCAAACACAAAAAAACCTCTTATCCTTTAAGAAATAATAGCAGTACTTGTCCTTTTCATGTTATTCATTCTGATGTTTGGGGACCTATCCGTACTATGGCTTGTCACTTTTATTGATTGTTGCACATGTATGACTTGGGTGTACCTGCTTAAATCTAAGAATGAGGTTTTTCTTGTTTCCAATCCTTTCATAAAATGATATGTACTCAATTTGAAGCAAAAATCAAGATATTTAGTACTAATAATGGTAATGAACATATGGATGGTCATTTTGCTACATATCTAAACTCCCATGGTATGATCCACCAAACTAGTTGTCCCTATACTAGTCCTCAAAATAGTGTTGCCCACCAAACTAGTTGTCCCTGTACCAGTCCTCCAAATAGTGTTGCCGAGAGAAAAAATAGACATTTATTAGAAGTTGCTAAGTCTTTGCTTTTTACCATGAATCTTCCAAAGACTTATTGGGGAGATGCAATTTTAACCGCTACTTATCTTTTAAATTTTATGTCTCTACAAGTTCTCAACTTTAAAAGCACTTTCCAAACTCTTTTGGGTCATAATAGTTATATTGTTCCACCTAGAATATTTGGGTGCATTTGTTTTGGTCATCATAATTGGTAAATTTGATCCAAAATCCTTCAAATATGTCTTTATTGGCTATTATCCTACACAAAAAGACTACAAATATTATCATCCTCCTAGTCGAAAACACTTGTTAGTATGGATGTTACTTTTCGTGAAAATAAAGCCTATTTCTCCACCTTATCACCTCTTCAGGGGGAGATTCACGATGAAGAGTTGCTATTTGATGATCAACCTAGTCAGATTAAAGAGGATAGTCCAACCCGGGGGAGAGTGAGGAACCTAGACAAGACAGGGAGGAACCTAGACTTGAGAATAGGGATGATTTGCAAGGGATTATTGGACGGTTAGATAGGCCTGATTTAAAAAGGTATTTTAGGAGGCAAATTATGGATAAAGACATTATGCCACCTACTACATGTCAAGATATCTCTCCTAGTGAGACTTTGCCTAGTACGTTATCTTTACCCTCTAATAATACTTATGATTTGGACATTTCTATTGCCCTTTGAAAAGGAGTAAGATCATGCACAAAACACCATCTCTAATTTTGTCTCTTACTCATCCTTATCACTTACCTATAGAGCCTTTGCCTTGTCTATTACTTCTATGTCAATTCCACAGGATCAAAAGGATGCCATTAAGGATTCCAAATGGAAAGGCACTATGATAAAAGAAATGCATGCCTTAGCAAAAAATGGAACTTGGGAACTAGTTGATCCTCCAATTGACAAAAACTTAGTTGGATGTAAATGGGTATTCACAGTGAAACATAAAGTAGATGAATTAGTTGAAAGAGTTAAAGCATGATTGGTTACCAAAGGATTTACTTAGACTCATAGGGTGGATTATCAGGAAACTTTTACTCTAGTTGCAAAAATGAATACTATCAGGATACTTTTATCTTGTGTAGCCAACCTAGACTGGGAACTACAACAATAGAATGTCAAAAATGCATTCTTGCATGGAGACTTGGAAGAAGAAGTGTATATGGAAATTACACTTGATTTTAATGATGAGAAAATAGAGGGAAAAGTTTGCAAACTAAAGAAGGCTTTGTATGGATTAAAACAATCTCCCACGTCATGGTTTGATAGATTTAGCAAAGCCATGGTTTCATTCGGCTATCAACAAAGCAATGCTGATCATACCTTGTTTATAAAGCATCATAAGAGTAACTAACCTTCTCATTGTATATGTTGATGATATAGCTATGATAGAAGATGACAAAGATGAAATAGCTTGTTTAAAGGCTCATCTTGCTCAAGAATTTGAAATCAAAGACCTTGGAAAGCTACAATATTTTCTAGGAATTAAGGTTGCAAGATCCAACAAAGGAATATTTGTGTGTCAAAAAAAATATATTTTGGATCTCCTAAACGAAACTAGCATGTTAGGATGCAAACTAGCAAATACCCTAATTGAGAGCAATCGTAAATTACAATTGGGAATTGGGGAGATTGTAGACAAGGAAAGATTGACTGGTTTGAAAATTGATTTATTTGTCACATACTAGATTAGACATAGCCTACACGCTTAGTTTGGTAAGCCAGTTCATGCATGATCCTCGTCAGAGTCATATGCAAGTAGTTTTTTGCATTATACGATACTTCAAATCTGCACTAGGAAAAGGCTTATTGTTTGTTAAAACAAATGATCTTAGAATAGAAGGCTTTATAGATGCTGATTGGGCAGGTTTTTTAGATGATAGAAGATCAACTATAGGTTATTGTACACTTGTAGGAGGGAATTTAGTCACTTGGAAGAGTGAAAAACAAAGTGTTGTCTCTAGATCGATTGCTGAAGCAGAATATAGAGCTATGGGTCAAGGAGTATGGGAGCTTTTATGGTTGAAGAAATTTATGGGAGAACTAAGATTAGGTGATAATGATAATTTATCCTTGTATTGTGACAATAAAGCTGCCATTAGCATGGCTCAAAATCCAGTGCAACATGATCGGACGAAGCACATTGAAATTGATAGACATTTTATGAAGGAGAAAATGGCAAGTGGGGTGTTGAAGTTATTTCATGTTGCATTAAAAAAATAGCTAGCAGATGTGTTTACAAAAGGGCCCAACAAAAGAAACTATCATATATTAGTGTGCAAGTTGGGCATGCGAGATATATATGCACCAACTTGAGGAGGAGCGTTGACTAAATTGGAAGATCACAGCATATTCTATTTTTCCTATTCTATTGCATTTTCCTATTCTATAGATTCTAGATTACATTGATTTATATTTCCTATTTACTTTGATTTGAGTTTCCTAAATAGTGATAGGGATTTGTATATAAATACTTCTGTAAATTCATTATTCAATACACAAGAAAAAGAATTTTTCTCCTCTAAATTCAACATCATGTAATTCTTGTTTCCCTTCTCCTTGCATACCAAGACTTGGGTTGAACCTAGCTTGTCAGTTTTCTTCTTTCCATGGTCAATTTCTAACCTATCTTGAGGACGAATGCTGGTTGCATCACAAACGGCACTAGAGTATTTGGGGATTCATAACTTATGCCCATCTCTTTGTATACTGGTTCTGTATGAATGAGACCATGGTAGACAGTGGTACAAAGGGCATCGTGAAAGAAAGGGGGTATACCATGTTTTATAAATCAGATGGGTAAAAGAGATTGTGATAATAGGTGCAATCCATCTTCGGCAACTTGGAAATTTGAAATAATACATCATTCTGTAAAACAATGGAATGGTTTGAGTTTCTTAGTCTTATGCATGCATGCGTTCCATACAGCTAGAAGGGCTTATGTTTTGTTTTCTTGTTTTTGGAGATCTGAAAGTGTTAGCTATGCCATACAGCTAGAACAGTTTCTTTAGAGAATTAGGGAGAGGTTTGAAATTCCGTTATTGTTTTCCTATGGTAGTTACCTTTCATGTGAACTTATGAAGTCTTCATCTTAGGGGATGGATGGCTTATGCCTTTGGAATGGCTGTCATCTTTGTTGCCATGTTTATGGTGATCACCAGAATTTGTAACCAAGGCCTCCCTGTGGAAGAACTTAAAGTGCTAGCGCCTCCACCGATGAACACAATGGAGCAGCTTTTGGCCGTTCAGAATGCAATTTCTCAAGTTGAGCAGCTTATTCAGGATGCAAACATTGTCCTCCTCAAAACTCGTGCCCTGTTGCTGGCCTGTTTCCCTCAGGTTTCTGTCCTTTGCTTTGCCTCACCCATTTTTTGCATATGCTCATAAAATATATGTCCACATCATCTTCATTTATTATTCAAATTCTCTCGAGCATGCAATAATATTTGTTTGTTTTTCATGCAATGATCAGGCAAGCGAGAAATTTGCAGTAGCACTTTTGTTTTTGGCTTTGCTCCTAGTATTCATACCTGGCAAATTCATAGTTCTGCTGACCTTTTTGGAGGCATTTACTAGATATTCACCTCCAAGAAAAGCAAGCACTGAAAGATGGTCAAGGAGATTGAGAGAGTGGTGGTTTAGCATACCAGCGGCCCCTGTTGCTCTTGAAAGAGAAAATGAAGACAAAAAGAAGAAATGATCGATCTCAGAAATATACTTGTAAAGTTGTGTAGAAACCAGGCTTGATTGTAAATGTCAATATGAATGCAACAAGTAGTAACTGTGTTAGCAAAAGAACAAATCATTTGTTGTCTCTCGACAATATTACTGCAGTTCTGATGAACTTATGGTACATGATCAACTTTCAAGTGCATTTCAAAATATGTATATGTTAATCCTAAATTATCTTTATTTTTCAAATATATAATCTTATGGTGCGATGAATTATACGCATTTGGCTTGATGTTGTCAGATAATAGGCCACACGAAATGATGGATTTGGTCTCCGTCATTGAGAGAGAGTGGTATAGGAGCTATTGAAGGTAAAATAGCTTCCATTATCTCAAAAATGAACTCCTGTTTTGGTTTGAACTATTTGGAGATAAATGCCTATTCACACACTCACAAGGTCAATGTCCCTAATGTAATGAAAGTCAATTTAAAGGTCTTTGTTGTTTGGTACGCGGTAAAGAAAATATTGTACCAGAAAAATTCACATACTTCACCAAGTTTCTTAAACTATTAGCGCGATTGAACGGGAAAATAAATACTAGTTAATTAAAATAGTTCAAGTTTGGAAGATATAGAAATGGGTTATTGTATTAATTCAAATTGACGATATAGAAATGCTTTAATTAAGAGTATAGTGTTGAATTCATAAATTATTTTGTAAAAGGGTGTCATATTAATTTTATTACAAGAAGAAAAAATTTATTAGAAATGGGAAGATAATTATAAAGATATCAAGGGAAACAGTAAGTGGGTTTCCGACATAAGTTGTTTCCATTTAATTATAATTGCCGTAGATTGGATGAACAAAGCATCGGCTTTGTTCTGCTTGTTCTGAAAGAGGAGATGTGAACATGAACTCTCAACTATTCAAGCTGCTAGGTTGGTGGCAAAAATTTATAAGAAGAGAAGAGAGAGCTCGGGTGAAGTTGGCCAATATTAGGAGGTGATTTTAAAAGAAAACAAGTACTAAAAGTAAGAACCTATACGCATACACGTACATACCTATGTTGATTAATTCAATTGGTTTACTGATGTTGAATGATCTAATTAATTTGCCAAAGAGTAAGTAATCCAATTGTTGTTTGAGAACAGATTAAGGAAGGTATTATGATGATAAATTAATTAGGCCATCGAGTATAAAAGAGATTTCTTTACAGTAAATTTTGCGAACACCAGTTGGGTAAATTATAAATCAATGATAGGTTTATTAGCTTATTCCTGCGGCTGTTAGAAAAGAGATATTAATGCATAAGTTATGAGGCCGTAACGTCTCCTATGAGTTTGGCCGAAACAATTAACGTGTATTCATGGTGGATGTAATGTGATTGTGTTTGTATTACGACAAACTAAATTGTTTGCCACAAAACAGTTGGATGGTTGCAACTTAAAAAGTAACCGAATCTGGTAATAATTTTTCAAAGAAAAAAATGGAGAGGTGATTCTGCCCAATTATAAAAAGAAAGTGACGTGAACTTGTATGGAAATAATGATCATTATGGCCACGTAAACAGGGATGGTAGGAAATAAAAGTAAACCATGAAATAAGACCAGAATGTTTACATGTATAAATATGTTGGGTTATTGAATTTTATACCATACTTCAAAAAGAATCCTAAATTTCGATTTTCTTGTACTCATTGGCTTTCTATTTTAGTTACACGAAAAGGTTACTTTGTAATTCAGATCAAAATTTGATGACGTGGAAAGGAATATTCACAGCATATTTCGTTGGAATCTGATATCAGCATATTTGTATTACACGAAGTGACACATCAGCGATCAAAAGATTTGGCTTTTACGGTAAAATGATATATATCATTAATTTTAAGCATTTTGGTGAAATGCAGTATTGAGTTTTGAGTACTTCAACATAAAAATGCATTATGTTGGTGCGAGGAGCAGAACAAAAAATTGTATGTAACACTCGAATGATGAAACATACTCTCTTTTAGAGTGATTAATAAAAATTCTACATTCAAAAATTCATTAATTACTCTATAAAAGATCTATGAAATTCTTTTTTATGATAACAGAATATATCCAATCTATTTGTATAATTATTTATTTTGTACCTGATGACATCAGTATCACTTATCATATAAAACATTCATAAGCTTCAAATATATTTTACTGTCTTTAAGCTGTACAATGACAATTGCATAGCAAATATTTGTTAGGAATATATTACACAATCTAAACCTATTTTCGAAGGTCATTCAGGTCCTGGAATTATCTTAGCTGCACTGGTGTCTCATTGATTTGATCGTCTCTATGAATTTCTCTAATTTGCGTTCATCAAATAATAAACGTTGAATATAAAACTAAATGATGTTTAATAATAAGAATGCTATGAATAAAATTTAATTATCTCATTATAACACGAAACAGGCTAATAACTAAATAAATTAAGAAAATCTATAATAATTAATCATAATAAATAATATGATAAATATATATATATATATATATATATATATATATATATATATATATATAAATATAATTGTACCTTCTTTATTCCTCCATAATGTTATGTCAATGTTGTATAATGCATGATTTATATCTTTATTATGTATGTGATTGCATAATGCTGGCTTAACTGTAATATAATAGTAATTCATAATATGTATATAAATCACATATTCAATATCAATATAAGATAATTAAATATTTGTAATACTTGCGTTACAAAGCTTGAATTAATAACAATAGCACCACTGGGATTCTATAACCTTCTAGAATATCCACATATTCAATACTCATCATTAATGAATAATAATTAAATCCACATAATATTCTACTTAGCAAGGCTTGAATTGTCAAGCTATCTATTTCACCTACAATTTCATTTACAATATAACTATTAGTAAGTACAAATAAAGTTTATGCCATTCATCATTAATTCTTGAATATGTGTATATAAATCAATAATAGTTTTAATGGATGAATTAACATTCATTATTTCAATAGACATTCCTTTATGTATACATATCAACTAAATACATATTAGTTGTTCATAGCTTAAGTTATTTAAATGGAATTATAAAATAATTGTCTTTAACAAACCCTTCATTACTTGTTAATCTCTGTTACAGGAGCTAGCTGTAATAAAACACGTATACAATTAAAATTAATTTTATTAGTAGAATATAACAAGTCCATTGCATATAACAATTTGTCCTTATCTCTTTTGCTTTTATAAAATAATACAATTCACACAATAATCTTATTCGTAAATACTGATTAATAAACATAAATATAACCGATACCATTTATATTTCTAAAATATAATAAAAATGTAATGTGTCAAACTATTATTATCATAATTGGTATATCGTGTTTGGGGATATTATTTATATAAATTAATAATAATATTAATATTAATTATAATAGACACATACTTGTCTTTGCTTTGTCTTTGTTCGAATGTGAGATAGACATGGTGACTCCTTTATTTTCCTCGCTTATTAGACACCAATTTCTTAATATTTAAATCAAATAATTTTCATACTTATGTTAACTGTTCACATAAGTTTGTATAATATATTTATAATAATTTTTTTAATTATCGAATTGAATCCCATCATTGTTTTGGTTACCTCAGATAAATAATATATATTCATCCAAAATTCCAACGAAAATACATGCTTTATTTAATTTATGTATTATAATTAATTACATATAATCATATCTTTGATAACTTCATATTTAACAAACTGGACAACCATTTGATTGCCCTCCACTTAACTAATTCTAGTGTTGCATTCGCTCTTTTCACATTAACATGATATTTTTTTTTTCTTTTGAGATATTATTCTTCTTATATATATATATATATATATCTTTAATTTCTTTCCTCTATGGCACATATATGTAAATAAATTTAAAAAAAAAACAATTCAATTTATTATGTCTTCAAGATAGTAATTATTTCGACCCATTAGTATGTATTATCATAATATACATCTTTGTATAACACAAGTATTCACCCTCTTCTTCACATGGGACAAGTGCGTCCTAAATGTATCAATTAACTGCACTTACCATCAATGGTAAAACTATTAAATTATGACTCATGTGTTCATAACATCATAAGACCGATTCATTCTTTGGACAATAGCTGTACACACGCATATAATCTCCATTGGTTTCATTCTTAACTATCAGAGAGTAAGAGACTCATACATGCATTTCACATATATATATATATATATTGCCATACATCCATCCGAAACTTAGTGCAGTATCAATGAGTGGTAATATGGAAACCATAAACAACTACAAGCCTATAACTAGTTCACCTACATATAAGAGAGATTTTGGTATTTAGACTTACCTTTACCTTACTCTTATATTGTTATATACATTTTCTTAAATAAACGAAAGAACACAACTCAAAGAAAACCACTCTTACATTAGTTACATGACATACATATATATATAGTCAATCTTCACATCTGATACATATATAATCAACGCTTCCATCTCAACCTCAAGATCAGATAAATTCCAGCATAAATACATCACCTGTTCACTGAGTAATTACAGTGATACATGCGCACACAAAGCACCAATTGACCATAAACATTTCACCCTTTGTTTGAGAATTAGAACATGCAATTCACATATTCATCCTTACTATGATCTTCAATTGTTTAAGGGTGACTGATTCGTTCTTCTCTACCTAAACTTTCAGTTCAAGTTCACGGCGTATTCTTGATAGTTCTTAGTCTTAGGTTGAATAATTAACTATTGAATTAATTGATTAAGAACTCTTTTAATTAGTCCTAAACTTTTACTTATTGATACCTTGTCAAGTTCAAGGCAGCATGATACCCTCTGCACTGTATACGTATATTACTATTACTAATCCGATAAGTTCAAGGTTAACAGTCAACTAAATCACATTTATGCGTCCATTACAGCCTAACAATATCATGACCTTTCCACCTTATCTTTCCATTTTATCTTAAACAGGTTTTTAGCTAAACATAAGCAGGTGTGTGGAGCACTCGTAAGCAGGCAGATTGTTTTCAACAATCAGGTACAGATAGCATTGACTCACGCCCAAATTACTTCCAAAACAAGGTAGTAATGGACTATATTTGTTTAAAATCAAGGCATTCATTCATTCATTTTTTTTAAATCCAACTGCAAGAACTGATTTATATATGGCTACCTCCTTCTTTCTCTAATTTGCTGTTCAACGCACATCTACTGCATCAGGGTTATATAAGATTGTAGTGAGAGATGTGCTTCTCTCTCTCAAGAAAGATGAGAGCAATAATTCAGTAAATAACAAGCTTTTTAAGCTAATTCATTATCAAGATATATTTGACATTTAATTAACTGTTATCACTCTTCTTATATACGACTATGCTTCAGCTCAATGTCAATTTGAATTCTAGTTTATTGCTCTTACATTTCAGGGCTGCTGAAAGTCAAACTTTCAGCTACTTAAGTCCACCTTCCTCACGCACAAACAGGTTAATTTTCAAGGTGTAAAAAACTATGATTAAGTTGGGAATTTGCGGTCCAATGAGTCTTGCTACCAATATTAATTTGACTGCCGAACTCTAGCCGAATCAATTGTGTCATTTACGTGTCAACCCAGCAAATTCTTAATTGAATTTCCTCTTGATATAAGCTCTACTTCAATGCGTGAGCTACCCCTCCAACTAGCTGTAAACAATTCCTTTATACCTGGTACTTAACCATACTATTTAAGGTATCCACAACACTCAATTTTCTTACGCCTTAAAAGTGTGTAAACATTCGGCACTTAATCACCTTTGTTCTTGTCGCAGCCCCTTTTAACCAAGCCAGAAGAGAATAAAGCATTATCTATACAGTTAAATTACTTACCCTCACAAAGATTTAGTTTAGTAAGACACTAAAATAAACCACTAACAATCCAATGACTAACTAATTAATTTTGTTGCCATCTTAACTTTTATCATAGTTCACACACAATAACTCGCACGGTTGATTGGTTTCCCAAGTAAATATGTATCAGGCGAGCATTGCATCTCAAAGATTTCATTTCAACATCCCACTCATATAAACCTTGCTTACCTATGTTATAGGAAAACTGTTTTGCTTTATACACCTTTCGCCGGCTCACTTGCAATGCCACCAATCCCAGCAAACACCGACTGCTTCCTTTCTTCTTACTGTTTAACGAAGTTGTGCCACCGTTCCAGCGCCATTGACCAGCCAACTTTCTAAAGAGGTTGAGGCGGTAACATTTTGTTTTATTCTCCTTTAGCAACTCTTACCGCCATATAATCCATCATTAAATCCTTCTAACTTACTTTAATTAATCTTTCAATGTATATCAATTAGTTCATGGGTGATGAACATTAATCATTTACATACTTTTGAAAATGTGTGTATAATAATTATAGCGGTACCAACTAATATAGTTCGGCTTTTTTACCATATAATTATACATCAATCTAATTATCCCTCCTTATCATTTACATTCCATTTAATCTTTTACGTTTTGATTTATTCACCATCCAAATCCTATATTAATTTACTTCATAAGTTGTATTATCTAAATATATATATATGAATATAATTTAATCGCTATGTATAATCTAGTATTCGCTGTGAATACTATTCATAACTTAAATCACCTATATCTTAGTCTTCTACCTCAATATTCTCAAATCATTAAGACTCTAGTTAACAACACTTTATTCTTACACTCAATTTATCATTTAACGTACATTATAGTTGATTTTCAAGTGCGCTCACCACTCAATTAATATAACGAGTAATGACCATTTTAATGTGCTAAAATATACATAATGATAAATAAAATAATGCTATCATAAGTTCATTACTCTGCTACCTCGTGTTATGTGACATTGTAAACATCTATTGTTAGGATATGTTGATTGGTGTAGTGCTAACAAAATTTCTAGCATTGAGATTAAGACTATGGCAAAAGAGTTGGGGGTTAATAAAAAGGGCTCACTTTTTCTGGTTGCATTCTAATAGTGGAGGTTAGAAGTGGTTACGGAAATTGAAGATTGATGCTGATGCATATGAGATGGCTTTTGCAGTCAATGTATCAAGGGTTATGAATGTATATGCTTGGACTGAAGAATCAATGGCAGAAGATATGATGACAGAAGAGCTTAATGAGGTTGATGAAGTTAATAAGGTTATTGAAGTTAATGAATCTAAAGCTATAGTTCATGAAATGGAGGAAGGAAACAGTTTAAATGGTAGGGCAGACAATGAGGTTGAATTTGTTGAAGGTTTAAATGATGAGGGACATGGTAATATGGAAGATAAAGATTCAGAAGATGGAGAAGAGGATGGTTTAGGAGATGAGCAAGAAGAAAATAAGGAGTATAATGACCTCTATGATTCAAACTATAACTTCATTGAAGATGAAGAAATAAGTAAGGATGATGGTTTATTTGAGAAGTGTGTTGATCCAAATGTTGATCCACATATTGAGAGAGACATGTTACATGATGAACATGTTACAGAAGGTGGTGAGAAGTTTGATGAATCTACATATGCTGCATTTGAACAGAATTATGCTAAGAATCTAAAGCTGAAATCAGATTATATAAGCCCAAGTACAATGAATTCAATGAGGAGCTTGATATGATTGATCCAACATTCAAGATTGGTATGAAATTCAAGATTTTTGAACAATTTAAGAAAACAGTTAGAAGCTATGACTATCACATCCACTTAATTAGCAATACCTTAATTATGGTTACATCAATTATATTTATTATTTATTTATCAGTTTATTTATTTTATTTTGATGATTAAATTAATAATGTAACTAGAGATTTACTGATTAAGATTTGTAATTTGATAACTAAATTATTTTAACATATTTATTAATAATTAAGTTATTAGTGTTAAATAGAAATATAAGTAATACTTATATTATTATTATTATTATTATTATTATTATTATTATTATTATTATTATTATTATATATAGGTACTTAAATTGTTTGTATTATAAAAAAAAAGAAATTAAGTATGGATAATCGAGTTAATACGTAAATAATTGGTAAACTAACTGGATTTATATTAGTATGATTATAATTGTTGATTATACGTAACTGGATACATTTAATAGTCCTCTACTTAGCATACGTTAAGCAAATAAAGATAACTAAATTGACATGTAATTAAATAATAAAGAAGTCGAGCTACATTAGTTGATATTGTTATAATTATTATGCACTTACTCAAAAAGATATGCTAATGACTAATGTTTAATACCATAAACTGATTAGTATATATATACATATACATTCAAAATTAATTGAACTGTATTAAGTGGGCTAAAAATCAATGTAATGATAAGAGGATAAACCTTACCACTTTAAGTTTGTAAGTGGGGCGGTTGTGAGGAGGATGGTGAAGTATGGGTGTGGTTGATTAGGTGCTGAATCCATCAAATTAATTCCTACTTTCCTAACGTAGAAATATAACGATTTTTGCAGTAGTGGAAGAAGAGTTGATCTTACAGGGATGGGAGAATCCTTCGATTCTTTATGAAGAAATAAAATTAAAATATTTTGAAATCGAAGAAAAAATAAAAGTAAAAGAAATAATAAAATTTAATTTAGAGTAAATCGATATTAGGAATTTTCTAATCGAAAGCTTACAAAACATTCATTGTAGAATCATGATCATTGATTCAAATATAGTCCAATGGTAAATTTGTTAAGTCGGTTATAGAATGCTGAAGAAAGGCTTCATACGGATCAATTTTTCCTTAATATTAATATGACCAAGAAGTAGCTCATATAATTATCTCTAATCTTTGGATAGATATGGCAGAAATAGATTCGTACTTAGTCTTCTAAAAATTGCATAAAAAATTAGAAGAACCTAACTCAAGTTAACACTTAAGAACCAACTCCGCCATGTTCAAACTAGATTGCTAAAACTCATAAAGAAATTTAAACATCCTTTGGTTGCTTAACACTTTGATTGCTACTTTAGCAAGTTGAGTGATAATTCTAGATCAAACAACTTACATAGCAATATACCATTATTGAACATATGCAACAAGCTCTTTTTACATACTTTTGAAAATAGTAATGATTTTATGATTTACCGAATTAAAGTGAATAGTAAAATACCATTAGAATTAAATCTATTTTGATCTCGCATGATTCCCAATGAATTATTTATGTTGCTTCTGATTAGAAATTAAAAGTATCTAGCCAAACATCATTGGTAACAACATAAAAATAAAATAAAGAATAAACATAAAAAGAAAATATTCAAATAAATGAAAGAAAAGTAAAACAAATAATTTAATTCCTCAATTCTCTACACACTTCTACAATAGGAACGAGCCTCCTATTTATAGAAGTGAGAAAACTAATAAAATGGACTATTTTTACTATAAAAAACATATAAATTGACGCTTGATCATATACCCTCACAATTAGTCAATGTTTACCCTCAAGCATTTTTAATCCCTTCCTCCAAACAAAATCCAAAAACCAACTCAATCTTTGCACTAAGAGTTAGGGAAAATAACAATCATCCTCAACATTCAAGCATAAGCATTTCATCAAAACAGTTTAATAATTTAGCATTTATAACAAAAATCTCAGAATCTCAGCAAATAAAATTATGTATAACCATTTACATTGTGTCCAAGTAAAATATTTATCACAAGCAAATATATAGTAGAATAATCACAATCTCGCCAATCATCAAATGCCTTGTTTTTCATGCATTCAACTAAACCAGTTTTTCAGCAATTTATAACTTATAGCAACTTTAAAAATTCAAAATCTAATTGGCCTTACAAAGGGGGTTACTCTTCCATTGCTAATAGCTCCCTATACCAGAATAACTTGAGGGGTATTAGGTCTGACCACTTAATCCAATTAGCAAAGGTCAATGTATTTTTGTTCCCTTCTAATATGTGCTTTTGGCAAATTTCCTATGGCCTAAAAAAGGGTCAAATTTTTCCAATACTAACGGCTCCACACACAAGTTGCTTAAGGAGTTCCAATGTCGTACCACTCGAACTAACTAATGTTGGTATTCATACATATTTTATTACTTTTTATTTTTCTGGTTTGCATTTAAGTTCAAGCAAAAGATACTTTGACAAAAAAGAATTAAACTACATATATGTTTACAAGCTAGTCATGCAAATATATCCAAGTAAAGGCATAACATCATCTTACAAGCTAATCACCCAAAAATTTCATTAACCATGCCTTAAGCTAAACAATTTATCCAAATTGATCATACCAAAATGCTTCTACTAAGAATCTTTTCCATTTCTCTGGTCGAGTATAACTCATATTTCATAATTGCTTACATCACATATGATTTTAAATGGTAATTTCCAGTTTGACAATTGCATCAAAAGGGTCAAAATTAACATCTCCTTTAGTTGATTAAATGCCTTTTTACAGGGATCGTCAAAAATAAATTCAACCTCCTTTTGTAAGGGCTTGCAAAGTGGTTGAGCGATCTTCAAAAATTTTTTCATGAATCTCCTATAAAAACCTACATGACTAAGGAAAGATCAAACTTCATGCACACTTATGAGATAAGGTAATAATTTAATAACATCTATTTTTGCTTTGTCTACCTCGAAACAACATGACCTATTAGTCCTTGATCTACCATAAAATGAAATTTCTCATAATTAAGAACCATGTTCTTTTCAATGCAACGTTGTAATACCATGGCTAAATTATCAAGACGTTCATATGACCTACAAAACACTCAAACATTTGGTTAATAAACAAAAATGGGAAATGGTCTTTCTGTATAGTGGAATTTAATTTTTGATAATTGATACAAACCCTCCACCCGATTTGAACATGAGTGGGTACCATCTCGCCATCCTCATTTTAGACCACGATAATTCCTATTTTCTTTGGTGTAACATGTATTTAACTCACCCACTGGCTATCAAAAATCGAGTAGATCATCCCAATATCTTGAAAATACATGATTTCCTTCTTTACGACATCCATCATTATTTGGTTCAGTATGCATTGAGCTTCTCTTACTAATTTTTAGTCAGACTCAAGTAATATCTGATGCATACAAGTAAATGGACTGATCCCTTTAATATTAGCTATCGTCCATCCAATTAGTTCTCTGAATTTTTAGTGTATTTTCTTCAACTTTGCTTAACTTGTTAGACACAATTACTTGTAATATTTTACCTTTCCCTAAAAATTCATATTTCAAATGGCTTGGCAATGGTTTCAACTCCAAGTTAGGTGCTTGCAAAATTGAATAAAAAAGCTTAACATGGGGAATGCTCATTTTCAAACTTGGTTCAATTTTCAACTCCTTATCTAAATCATTGGTAACCTGTAATATTTTATAATTCAACACAAATAAATTTTTACGTCTTTCAGCATTATTCAATACCAAATACAACTCATCTTCCTCATTAATCTCAAAAATTTGTTGGATAAGTGGTTCAACCATACCTACTACATAAACATTAAAAATGTTGGGAGGGTATTTCATTACATCATACATGTTAAAATTAATAACCTCCCCATCAAATTTCATCATCAACGTTCCCTTATAAACATCGATTTTAGTTTGAGCAGTTATTAGGAATGGTCTCCTTAATAGAAGATCAGACGATCTTGAAGATGTCTTGCAATCCATCTATACAACATAAAAATCTACAGGAAAAATTACCTCATTAACTTGAACTAAAACATCTTTGAGAACTCTGATAGGATAAATCGTTGACCTATCGGCTAACTATATCATAACTCTAGTCTCTTTCAAAGGTCATACATTCAAAGAGTCATAAATAAATGAAGATATAATATTTATTAATGCTCCTAAATCATACATAGCATTCTTTATGCTAATGTCTCCGATTTTAATGGGGATCCTAAATACACCTTTGTCTTTACTTTGAATTAATGGTAGCATTTTCCTTTGAATGATGACTTAGACACTTTCATTGACACTCACTTTTTGAAATCTAATTAATTTCCTTGTATTCATGCATAAATCCTTAAGAAATTTTATGTATCTGGGCAGTTGCTTGATTACATCAAGTAAAGGAATATTAACTTGGACTTTCTGAAAGGTTTCTAGAATTTCCTTTTGCTCCCTTTATTTTTTCTTTTTTCTAATCTCTCAAGGAAAGGGCATAGAATTGCTACTAGCTTCTCTTGAATTAATTTTTTATTTTCTTTAATTTTTTCCAACCTGGAATTTTTGGTTTCCAACTCTTTTTCCTTATCAAGTTTTAGGTTTTTAGTGGCATTTTTTGGCAACTTATGATAGAAGCTTGCTTCTTTTGGATTTATTTCCACTTATGATGGAAGCTTGTGTCTTGATTCCAGCTTGCCTACTAATGTTATGATTTGAGAAATCTGATTTCAGTGGCCTATTGGAATTGCTAAGTATTAGTCACCAAAGTCTTAACCATATCCTCTAAAGACATACCTAATAATTTTTGTTGATTGGTACTGTTAGTGTATGCTTTAGAGCATCATGTGTTTTTGTACCATACGTTTTTCATTAATAAAGGCATTATTCATTATATAGTACAATGTTTTGGATGAACTTGTTTTACTTGGAGTATTAAACTATATATTGAAGTCCATGAT
>CANYBF011356492.1:0-27274 GCA_948192965.1 Dalechampia spathulata | reverse complement strand
TATTTATTATTTTAATAGTATTTATCTTACTATTAAAATAATTTAAATTTAGATAATAAACTGGATAATTTTGATTGGTTTAAAATCTATTTAATTTATTAGATTAAGATAATTTAATCTAATTATTTTATAGATCAAAATTATTTGTTTAATTGATCCATACAATATATTTCATTTATTAGATTAAAATAATTATTTAATGTAATTAATTTTATAGATCAAAAATATATTTAATTGATCTAGAAATTAATTAGAATTTTTTTATATTTACAGTAATTAATGATAAATTAGTAATATTTATCTTTGACTAAAATTTAATGATTAATAAATATAAATAAAATTATTAACTTTAATAAATAAAAATAAAATGAGTAGTATTTATATTTGAATAAAATTAGTAGTTTTTAACTTTGAATAAAATTCAGTAACTAATAAATATAAATAAAATAAATAGTATTTATTGTCAAATTAGGCATTAATTTATATTGTTAATTTATTAATTTTAATAATAATATAATTATTTAATATATGTTAATTAATATTAAAACATTCATTTTCCAAATTTAATAAGATATATATTAGACAAAAAAAAATTTTATTATTTTTATTTATTAGATTAATCTTTATATCTATTTTTTTATAAATTTTTAAAAGTAATATTTATCTTTATATAAATTTTAAAAAATAATATTTATCTTTCAATTAAAATTAAAAAAATAATACTTATCTTCATATAAATTTTAAAAAACAATATTTATCTTTAAATTATTAAAATTAAAAGGAAAGGGGTAGACTTGTATTTTCATTTCCCCCTCTTTTCACTTTTAATATATATATATATTATTTTATTTTAAAGTGTATTGTTTTGATTGTGATTATTTGATTGAACTTTTAATTTTCAATTAATTTAGTTTAATGTCAGTTTATTCAAAACATGCTATTAATATATAATGTATTGATTATACCATGTGATGTCATTATGATTATCACATATATATATATATACATATAATATTATTAACCGATCAAAATTAATAAAATTTGATAATTTTGTTTTGATTTAAAGTATAATTTAGTTGAAATTTGAATTAAAGTAAAAATGTTTTAAAATTTTTAAATTAAACATAGAATACCGTTATTTTGCACTAATAAATATATGTGCATGATGTTTTAAAATTATCAGTATTTAATTTAATTTTTTGATTTAGTTTTAATTCAATTTAAATTTTTTGATTATTTAGGTTCAATTTTAACTTTATAAATTTAATTTTTAATTTATTTAATTCAATTAAAGATTTCATAAAAATCTACGGATCCTTGCCTAAATAACTGTCGATATTTTGATGATCCGACCCGGGATGGTGGGTGTAGCCATAATCTAGCCATGATGACAGGCACAAAATCAACCTATGTGACCCGACAAAGACCGAACTGTCGCTGGTAGAACCCATGGACCACTGTGGTCCGGATCCTTTTAACACGTAATTTTTTCAAAAAAATCCCTTAAAAAATGACAAACGTGGCTTTGAATCTTTTTATTTTTATTATTTTTCTTTGCTTTTTTGCCCCTTTCTTGTATCCATTGAAATAGACAACGGTACCGGTAACTGAGTGTTCCGGTAACCGGGTTTTATGTGTTTTTGCGCAAACTCCACTCGCAGTTTCGTCACTTTTGTGCTTCACGCTCCCTTGGGACTACAAGATTCGTCTTTATGCATGGACCATTTAGTAAAGTCTTTAATAGGTAAAATTGCTGTTTTAATTTTTAAAATTTTGATATTTAATGTTTTTATTTAATATTAATTTAACATTTATAGCTTATTTTTGAACTATTTAATTATAAAAATAAATAAAATAATAATATTATCTCATTTAATATTTAACATCTTAACTTTTAAATATTTATAAAATATAATTTAATAATATATTTAAGGGAATCTATCATATACATAAATATGAATATAAATATACATATTTTTATTATTTTATTCATGAAAATCATAATTTATAACATTATTAATTTATTTATTTTTATACTTAGATAATTGGAATTCAATCATAAAAATTGAATTAATATTAAATATAATGATTTATATATTTAATTAAGAAAAAATTAAATATTAAAATAAAAAACACTAGAAATAAATTTATCTTTTAAATATATAATCATTAATTATGTTCACAATTATAATAAATTAATATACATATATGTAATATAATTGATTTTTTAATTTACTTTTGTTAGATTAACTTATCAATTAAAAATAATTACATTAGGGAAAAATATATTTATCAATATTTTAGTTAAATAATGAGTAAAAAATAATTTTAGTCAAAATTAAAATCCAAAATATCAAATTTGAAACATAAAAATTGACTTTTGCTTTTTGGTAACAAAATCATTTGAAAGCAAATAAACAAAATGAAAAAAGGAATATTTGTTAATAATTATATACTTTATTTGAAAATATGACCGTGAAAAATATATTTTTTGAGATTATTTTTTATTAAAATTATTATCTGAAAAGTGTTATTCATATAAAAATAGGTAAATAGATGATTTAGATTATACCCTTTTGATCTTAAATAACAATACTAAATATATTCATAATTATAATTAATTAACTTTGGAAAATAGGAAATTATTAAAAAATACATTATTTCTTTTGAAGTTATCATGACTTAAACTCATGATTTTCAATTTTAAACTCCATTTGAATAATCATGAATAGTAATTATTATTGTAATTATCACTAAATCAAAATCATGATGATTTTCTTTTTCATGTAAAAATGCAACATATTAAGATTCTTTACATTATAGATCATATTGACAAATATTATTTAATTTAATTGATGTTTTTATCACTTAATTATGATATAATCATCTATTAATTTTGATATCAAAATTTTGAAAATACTTAATTGATTTAATTAATAGTTAGAATGTAATGGTTTAGTGATTTGATTTGATATTAAATTTATCGTATAATATTATAAATTTATAAATAATGTAATGATATGTGGCAGGTTTTATTAAATATTAAATATGCATTATTTTTATATTGATTAATACATGATTATCATTAACCGTTAATATTTAAATAATAAATAATAGATATTTTATATTTAATAAAAATTAATATATTATTATATTATTAGTAAGTTTATAACATTATATAATGAACCTGATTTATATAAAAATGTATACATTAGAGCATATGATGTTTAAATTAATATTAATTATAATGTAATAATTAAAAAATGTATTTATGTATAATAAATGATAGAATTATACATAAATATGCTATACTAAATCCTCGTAAAATTGAGATAATTTAATAAATAAAAATTTAAGATACTAAAGAATAAAAATTTTGATTTGAATTAGATTTAAAAATTCAACTATTAATTGATTATTAAAAGTAAATATAATTTTAACGATTGTTATTTTAAAAAAAAAAGGATATTTATTTTACCTAATATGAAATTACATGTTAACAAAACATCAATGTTGTATATTGTTAATCATGAATTAACATATTCATATAAAATGTAATTATTAAATTATATTACATTATTTAAAATCAATCTTATATTTTTAATATAATTTATGATTCAAAAAATTTTAAATTTTAAAAATGTTATTATTCATAATTCGATTAAATTTAACTTAAAATTTAAATAAATTTGATTATAAAATGGAATGAACCGTTTAAAATAAAGGGCTATTAAAATTTAATAATAAATTCACAGAATGTCCTAATTATGTCTTTTACAATTTCTAGCCAATAGAAAGGGACTTGCTTTGTATTTTTCTAGAAAGCACAGGTCACGTACCCTTCCATGGCCACAGATGTTCCACCGATTCCTCGTGTCCGGCGCGTGGTTGTAGCGCGTGCTAGAAGAAATTTCTACCGCTGTAAATTTGATTCGTGTGCGTTGGATTTTTTCTAATTTACAGATCTCGGTCAGCTGGTAGATGGTAGTACTCGTCTGCTCTCGTCAAGACCACAACTGGATTATGTTTAAAAATCTAGCCAATAATATTTTGACACGTAAGCTTCCGGTCAATGGCTCATTTCTACTGGTTCTAATCTCTTTTTAAAAAATTTCAGTGTTTTTACATACGGTTAAATAAAAGACTTAATTTGATGATATTGTTTTGATCAATTTAATCATAAAATAAATGAAATGTAAACTATATAATATATTACAATAAAATATTTTAATCATTATTATTAATCTAGATCGATTACTTCATTTTATCATATTTTATATTAAATATTAATTTATAAATTAAAAATTCTTTCTTATATTATTACAATTAATGTCTGAATTTAAATTTTATAAAAATTTTTAAAAGTCTAAACTCTATTTTCTTCTGAGTGATAAATTTGAAGATAATAATTCTTATCAAATTAAGATTAATATTATCATATCAAAAAATATATCGACACTCATTTATTTATATTCATTAAATTATTATATTAAAATATCTCATAAAATATGATTTATAGGAAATTTTATCGAGTTGATCAATTTGATTGCTAAGAAGAATAAAATAATGATTAAATAATTAAAATTTAATCAGAAAGTTTATTTGGTACGGCAGAAATGGATTACAAAGAAAAACAAAATATTTTACTAGAAGAAGTGTCATTTACGTAGAACCAAAAGAAAAGTATTATATATAAATGGCACAACTACGGGTATATAAAACCGTGGCAGATTTTGGTTGGATTATAATTAAGCTTAGACTATAACTGCCCGTACGGAACTAAAACCTTCAACCCCCATATTTTTTATATATTTCCTTTTATACCCTTCCTCTGTATTTCTTCTCCCGATTAGAACAGAAAGTAAAGTAGGTGAAAGCAAATATTACTACACAACCACTACTATTCTCTTCTCCACCTAATCCAATACCTAAAGTCACAAACAAGAACAGCAAAAATTAATTTAAAAATAAATAAAATAATAATATTCATTAAGTAGCAAATCAACCGATGAAGCAAAGATGGTGAAATGCTTTCTGTTTCTTTTTTGTTTTTTAAATTGATATGTTTTTTCAGATCTTGAGTTGATGATTTCTTAAACTCGCCGCAACTCTCCGCCGATCTGGTTTAAGTTACCGGACAAGTTAACTCAATGGAGGATTCCGGAGATTATTTATTTCTGTGTTGAATAATGTGGAGCATTTTCAAGTGTTTTAGTGTGTGCGACGATTTATTGTTATTTGAGTTTCAATGTCGGCTTCTTTAGCGGCTTTCGAGCGGCCAAGACCTGGAGCGACCAATACGGTAACGTTTTTGATGTTTTTAGCTTTTATTTTATTTGAATTACAAAGCTTTTGGATCTTATGCTGCTTGTTGTTAACACGCGTGTATGAATGTGTGTAATGTATATGAAACGGGTTTTTCGGAATTTTTGGTGACATTGTTTGTTAGATTTGGAAATTTGATTATTTTCAGGTTTTTTTTTGTTTAATTTCTTTATTTGACTGGATAAGAGAGATTGAGAGCATTATTTTTTCGACACTTGTGTTTCCTTATCTGTTTAGAACGGGGAGAAAGTGAAATTGTTTTAATTCTGGAAAATTTGCGAATAATTGATTAATATTTTTTAAGAAACCTAAAATGCCTATAAAAAACTAAATGCTTGCCTGATCATAAAGGAAATCCATTATCATGATTTCAGAACAATTGAATTGAGTCTTAAAAACCATGAATGATGCATAACATCTGTCAATTTCTTTTTCATTTTGCTCTCAGAAGGATGATTAATTGTTTAAATGTAGTCTGAGGTTCCTACTGTAAGATCTTCGTTACAGTGTCCAATTCTTACCATTTCAAACACAATCTGAAACTTTTGAACCTGTTAATCAATTTATTTTGGTCTGTTAATCATTTTTCTTCCCATAACATATAGGAAGTGAAGTGTTGATATCCAATATGCTAAATGTTCTGACTGATTCTGCTTAGAATTTTAATGCATAGTGAAGAAGGATTGAATTTGGTTAGTTTGTTCCCTTGGGTAAAATTTGGATTTGAGGAGTGATTGGTTAGATTTCACCAACCTGAAGTTCTATATTCTTGAATGTCAATTAGTCATGCACAACGAAGGTTGTTTGGATCAATGCCATGCATTTAGTTTTTCAGGGGATTGATTTAAATAAAATGGTTCCACATAAACTATCTTGAAAATGACGTCACAACATTAGTTAGATGACCTAACTTGTTGGTCTTTGCACATGTTGCTTGGTGGGAGTATTTCGGGGAAGCCTGGAGCTTAAGTCTTCATCCACCAATACAGGTGGAATTGTGGCCTTAATGGCCGAGTAATTATGTAGCACACAGATCTCAGCCAATTGGTCCTGTCATTATATAAACATTGCATAACTCTGACAAAAATAAAAGATTCAGAATTTCAAACGATCACCACAATGAATACTGGTTTCCGGCTCCAAATGCCTGGTGTGCTACTCCACAATCTTACAGCTCCAAATGCCTTCTTATCTGGCCATAATTGAAATCCGGCAGTATAGTGTTCTAAAATTTTTTGTAAACAATAAAATAGAAAAATCACTCGATGAACATAACAAATGACAGACATGGTAAGTTTCCTGCAGCTAGAATGTTCTGGGGAAGTATGAAAGTGTGAATTGGTCTTTCTCCCCTAGAGGGTTGTAGGTCTTGATTGGAACTGTGATGAGGATATATAACGCATCACCATGCAGCAACAGTTTTGACTCTTATGTCTGTACAATTACAATCATCCAAGTTAGTTGCAACTGTTAGGGGGACTTGTTTGTTGCTTTGAAGATATTTATGCTTTTAGTTTATTGAGAAGTAGACTGATAGTTGTCAATTGTGTTGTTTTAATATGATATGACATGACATGACTTCACAGGTTTTCAAGAGTGGGCCACTTTTCATATCTTCTAAAGGTTAGTAATAAATTTCACTTCCTTGAATTTTTGTTTCTCTCCCCTTGTTACAAAAATTGCTGGTTTGACATGTGGTTCGCAATTTAAGTTTGGGATAATTCTGGACAACATGGAGCATCAAATAATTGTTTTAACAAAAATGATTTTATGTAATTCTTCCTTTTTGATTCTTATGTTCAACTAGTGGCTTATTTTTCTGGTTCCTTCTTTTAATAATCCTCAGGGGCTTATTCTGCTCAAAGTTGAATATATGTTGTGAAATTCAAATGGGCTAAGAAATGAAAAACCTTATGGTGAATTTATGAACTGATATGAAAACGTGTTCTTTTGGGTTGTGAAAATTTTGGTGGATACTTTAGTATTGTTAGGTTTGTTATCCTAGAGCTTAATTTTACCACCCTTCTGGATCTAATACTTGAACATAGTTGAAATATTTAATCTCAACGTCAACAACTTATGTGGAGCTTAGGGTTATGTTTGGAAAGAAGGAAAAGGAGGGAGGAAAGAAAATGTGGAAGGAAAATGGGAGGGTAAAGTGATTTTACCTTGTTTGGAAAGAGTGGAAAATGGAAGGGAAGGAAGGAAAATATTTTTATTTTCCTCTCAAAACTTTCCTCCCAAATTGGAAGGAAAAAGGGAAGTTAATGGCTTTATTGTGATTTTACAAAAGTAACCTTATAAATATTATATTGATAATCATGCATTAATATTTTAATTTATTATTTATTTTAATTTTTTATTCATTTTATTTTTTCTCTTTATTTTTTTCTTCCCAACTCATATTTCCCAAATAAAAATTAAAAAAATTAATTAATAAAAAATTATTTTATTTACTTTATATTCTATTTGTCAATTATAATAGTAAATTTGTCATTTTACATAATATAATTAAATTTTTTATTTTATATAATTTTTTTTTTACTTTCCATCCTTATTTTCCTTCCTCTTTTCCAAACATAAAAAGGTAAAAGGAAGAAAGAAAATAAAATTTATTTTCCTTCCTTATTTTCCTTCCTCCCACCTATAATTTCCCAAACAAAGGCTAGAGGTTTAAGAGCAGCTTTTGTAGACGTGGCTCGAGGAACATTTTAATGATAATGAATTTACTCACAATTACCTTAGATTCCACTAAAGGCTAGTTAAGATGAACTATCAGTGAATCAGTGAAATTGGGTGGTTGGCCTACTTCTCTCTCTCACTCCTTCTCTTTGCTTCCCTAAAATTTTGCATTGCATTCTCTTTCCTTGTTAAAAAATAAATGCATGTACTGAAGTAAATGTTGAAACTCTGCAGGATTAGGATGGAAATCTTGGAAGAAACGGTGGTTTATCTTGACACGCACATCATTGGTGTTCTTCAAAAATGATCCTGTTAGTACTTATGTGTTAATATATTTTTGTATAACTTGACCAACTTTTAATTGCTAATTCTTAATTATTTCTGGTTCTATTTATTTATAGTATGCGACATTGAAATCCTGGGTACAATACATAATAGCTGATTCCTGTTATAAAATTTTGTTACATTGATTGTCAATGCAATTGTCTTTGCAGATACCTACCCTGTCCCAAGTAAAATGGTTTAGAATTTGCTTATATAGTGAAACATACTAAAATTGTTTGAACATTTACTCCTTTTGGTCACATGAAAAAATTATTCAACAAACAGCAGTTTCCTTGTTGGATGAGAAAAGAAACGTTGGTTACTGTTGACAACTGCTGGCTTTACTGATCATCATAATTTACCTTTTGTAATTTGGTATTATTTTCATGTGGATTTAAAGCAAGATATGATCAATGGAACACTAACTGAAACCTTCTCATTAAATTCAATGAAGGAAAGTTAACGAAGTATTAGTTAAGGAAAAGTTCAGTTCATTTTCATGTTCTTATAAATCAGTGGAAAACAAATCTCTGTAAAAAAAAAAAAATTACCTTCTTTTGGCAAGTTTTTTCTAGAAAAATAAATGGAGCCCTACTACTCCTTGTTATGTGGACATGTGCAATGGAAGTACCCTAAGCTCATCTATGTTGGTCGGAGTAATTAAATGCAACACATATTAGAGGAGCTCTGACTTTGCTTGTCATGATAATGCCTTTGTATAGAGGCAGTCCTTTTGCATTTGGAAGTCCTTTCCAATTTCTAAGTGAAATTAAAAATTGATTTTGTTTCCGTATGCTGCTAGTTGCAACATTGGTCAACTGACTGTGCATGATACTTTTAATGGTTGAGAATTGAAATGAAATTTGTGTTCAATCGTCATGCAGAGTGCACTACCGCAACGAGGTGGTGAAGTAAATCTAACTTTGGGGGGCATTGACTTGAATAATTCTGGGAGGTACCTATGCTCACTATAGTTCACTGTATGTTGTAGGGAGATGATTTATGTATAAAAAAATTATGGCTTGTGGGTGTTGCTATCTTTGCAGTGTTGTGGTTAGAGAAGATAAGAAGTTATTAACTGTCTTGTTTCCTGATGGGCGTGATGGGCGAGCATTCACCCTCAAGGTGCTTCAGTTTAAACCCTTCTCAATATTGAATATTTAGTCTACCACGTTGCAACTTCTCTGTTTTGGTTCTGTTTTCTAGTAAGATATAGAGGTGCCTTTACAAATTATAGGTTCTCAAGACCCTTTTGATTTCATTTCTCCTAATTCAGGCTGAGACATCAGAGGATTTGTTTGAGTGGAAAACAGCTCTTGAACATGCCCTTGCACAAGCCCCAAGTGCGGCCCTTGTCATGGGACATAATGGGATTTTTAGGAGTGATACAAATGATGCTATTGAAGGATCTTTTCATCAATGTATATACTTCAACAACTTACATTTTTACTTCTTTGCTTTGAAAATTCCCTCGAAGTTCTCTTCCACATATCTTTTTTAATGATCCTACAAAAGTAACTATTTTGATTAGGGAGGGATAAGCGTCCTGTCAAGTCATTGGTTGTTGGAAGACCAATATTGCTTGCCCTTGAAGATATTGATGGAGGTCCATCTTTCCTTGAGAAAGCTCTTCGATTTTTGGAGAAATTTGGTGAGTTGGATTCAAATTCCCATTTACATGTTGCACATTGATAACTTCTCATATTGAAATCTGGGACCATTCTAGCCTACTACACTTTAAGGTTGTACTGGCAGAGGAATTGTTGTTTTTTATCCATTTTCATGCAGAAAAGGTAAGATGCAATATCAAAAGCAGGAAGATACGCCAACTTATTGGTTTTCTTTTGTTGTGTTAAAATGCCGGATTTATTTAACAATGTTGAAAGTTTTATTGTTGGTGAGAGCTATGCACCCAGCTCAAGTGATAGCTTGTTATTTTGGATAGCCCAATTCATTCATGTCAATATAAATTTTTACTAAGGGGTACTAAACCACTTCATGAGTTGCCTCTCTTTTAGGAATTTAATCTAGTATCACAGATTTAATTTCCTGGTTGATCAGGCTTGCCATTGTTTAGATGTTGCTCCATTCAAATTTAAAATTTCAACTTTTGGTAGGATTTTTAATTTCAGAAGATGATCAGATGTTTCAGTGTTCTGTATTACTAAAATCTTAGAACGTTAAGCACATGTAAGGAGCTGATCATGTAGTCGCTTTGATATTGATTCCACTAAATCCTAACAGGAACCAATTTCATATATTTTTAGTTTCTTGCTAATGGACTCTAAACTCTACTCATCTCAGTTGTTACCTCACACCTTCAGGAGTCTAATAGTTTTATTCACACAAATTGCAACATTTGGGTACTAGTGATTCAGGATTCATATTTCTCTCCATTGCATGGGTTTTGAGGGCATTTGGATGAGGAAAATTGTAGTTCATATAATTTTGTGGGAATGGGATATTATTTACTATTTTGGTCAAGACCAGCTGTTTCCTAACACTGTGTAACTAGTTGCAGACACCCCTTTGGACATTCTAATGAGTGTTGGTTTAAGTACTGGTTACCATGGTACTGTAAAACTATCAATACAAATTGTGTGCTAAAAGTTGTGATCCAGGATGCATGTGTAAAATGATAGAAATATGCCATGGAAGTGTAGCATCATTGCAAATTATTGGGACTTTATATGCATGCATATGTGCATTCTACAACTTATATGGTATGTTTTTCTCAGGAACTAAGGTAGAAGGAATTTTGCGACAGTCTGCTGATGTTGAGGAGGTTGAGCGAAGAGTTCAAGAATATGAACAAGGTACCAGTTTTTTAGTCAACGTTTCTTTAGGATTGTTTTATAATTTCTTATATGAATATGTCCTATTACTAATATTTCAAGTGTTCTACCTGAAAGATTGTCATCCTAAAACTTAAAACTAAGTCTTGCATTAAGCAAATACTGCTTTGATTTTGTGAATTTTCTCTTGATTTGCCAGGAAAGACCAATTTTGAACCTGATGAAGATGCTCATGTTGTTGGTGATTGTGTTAAGGTTTTTTCTGATGCTACTTGTGCAATATATGATTCTTTTAAAAGGATGCCCTAGGGTCAGTACTCTCATCCTATCTTTCCGATCTGCAGCATGTCCTGAGAGAGCTGCCCTCTTCTCCAGTCCCAGCATCTTGCTGCACTGCATTGCTTGAAGCTTACAGTAAGTTCAGTTCTATAACCTTTATATTTTGTCTCATTCAATCTATCTGTCTGTCTGTGTAGAAGGTTGTTATTAATGTCCATCACTAGTGAGATTGTAATTTTACTTTGTCACCACGTGTAGTGCTCCATGAACTATTTTGTCCTCTGCGCTTGAACCAGATGAATTAGCACATGATGAACCTATTGGATAGTGAGCTCAGATGGGAAAAATACATATATAATATCGTGACAATGATTCTTAGTTATTAATTTTACTGTTACATAATAACAATATAATGATATTATTAAGATAGTAAATAAGAATTGATAAATAATGTTATGATTTAAAATATATAAAAATAGAAGAAATTCATTGCAGATAATATTTTATTTCAAGTTAAGTTGCATTGCCTTGGGCTCAAAATTATAATTGAAGTCTAGTGAATCAAACAACACATTTGAAGTTCTGCAACTGAGTTCCAATTACAAATTTACCAAACAAACACTTATACATATTCCTTATTCTAGTGGTAGTTCCACTGGTATTTTGCATGATATAAATCTTCTGAAATGGTAGGACAAAGACTTGTTAAAAAGTTTTGCTTTGGTAAAAGCTTCTTTTGTCTAATTGCATATATGTTTCAGGGTATCAATTGTGGGAGTAATTAGAAATTGATGCTGATAGTTTCATGTTAATTTGAATTAGAAATTGATCGAAAGGAAGCTCGAATTAATGCAATGCGCTCTGCAATATTGGAGACCTTTCCTGAGCCAAATCGACGTTTATTACAGAGGTAATGTTTCCATGGGGTTTTCCTACTGTCTTCTTGTTTGTCAATTCTAGCTTGTTAAGCACAAGTATACATGCAGATTTCAGTTTGATCTTTCTGAGGTTGTGATTTGTTATTTAGGCTATGCACCTGTAGTTTTATTAATTCTTGTCATTATTAAATACCTGTTGCATGGGTTTTACATACTTGTATACTGTAACTTCCACCGAGGAGTATGGTCAAAGAAATGCAGTGATTTTCATCATTATTAACCCGTAGTTGCTTTGTTATTATTAAACACATGTTGCATGGATCTTTCATGTAATCGTATATCGAAATTTTCCCCGAGGAGTGTGGTTAGAGAAACACATTGGTGTTGATGAACTTGATGTTTTGAAAGGGCATAAATTTGTTCTTAATCAGCACATTCATCAATGTTTTTCAACTTTTTATGTATGCCACATGTTTTTCAACTTTTTCGTGCTTTGTTTTATGGTGATCTATATCTTGTTTGTAACATATAATAATATGTCAAAGAGGATGGAGCATTCTTGTTTTTAAGTTCAAACTGCTGCTGTGGGGTCTAAAAAAAGATTAAATCTGTTTACTCTGTAATATGCATAAGCAAAAAAAATGTAACTGAGATCGCATTGACCATTCTTGCAATTTGTAGATGTAAATGCACTGTAGAGATACTTAGATTGTGAGTAACAATTTCAATCATTTTGGCATGTTCTTATTTTATTTAGAACTTACATTTGCCTTTTCCTTTTAGAATCTTGAAGATGATGCATACAATCTCTTCTCATGCTAATGAGAATCGAATGACAGCATCTGCTGTTGCTGCTTGCATGGCACCCTTGCTTTTGCGTCCTCTGTTAGCTGGTGAATGTGAATTAGAGGATGACTTTGATATTAATGGTGATAGTTCTGCTCAGCTTCTTGCTGCTGCTAATGCTGCCAATAATGCTCAAGCCATTATTACAACTCTTCTGGAGGAATATGAGAATATGTTTGACGTAAGATGTGCTCTTTTTGATTACTAAGTAGTGAGAACACTTTATTCTGTTTATCTGGTTTATGGTAACCGGAATTTTTTTTCCCTCCATCCATGCTGATGTTTTTATTTGCACAAGTGATAGCTGTGGGCCTTGGAGAAGCATGTGTTGTTTTATGGGGTTAGATTAGCATATGTTCATTTTACTTTGTTGAAGTCTGTTAAAAATTTCTTTCTTAAGCTTTTCTTTTCCCTGTAACGATATTGATTATTTCTGCTGTTTCAGGATGAAAACCTACACAGATGCTCCATTTCTGCTGATTCTCGGATTGAAAACAGTGGGTCTGAAGATTCATCAGATGATGAAAACTTAGATCTAAAAGACAATGGTTATCATGATGCAGAAAATGAAGTTGATCAAGAAACTGATGGTGATGGTGATGATGATGGTGTTGCTGAACGAGTCCTTAGTGGAAAACTAAGTGAAAGCAGCGGTTATGCTGGCAGCGATCTTTATGACTATAAGGTTGAGGTTCTCCCTTACACCTGGCATGTTCATGGATCTTAGACCTTTCCCTGCTGCATTTTAAATTAAGAATTGATGCAAATTGTTCATTTATGCTACTTGAAATTTGGGAAGATTTTTTATATCAAGCTACCAGATGCCACTGTTGTTCTTCTGGGCATTAGATTAGTGCTGCTTTTCATGTCCTAGTCATCTATCCTGTTTGTTGCTTTTTAAAAATCAAATTATATCCATTCCAAATTGTTAAGCTTGGATGTTAGTGTTCTCTATTGAGGTATTCTCTAGTAGATGAAATGATTTACAATTTGTGAGGTAATTATAATGCTTTTTGCTTTTGTTATGATTCTGTTTCTTGGAAATCAGATGGACCACAAAGATAGTCTGATGTTCGTTCTGTTTTCAAGGATAAAAATAGGGATAGATATCGATGATCTGATACCAGTGGTTCAATTTAATTTGTGTGCATGCAGGCTTTTGGTGGTGATGATTCTGATGTTGGATCACCTAGAAACCAAGCTTCAGCAGAGAGTTCAAGCATCCCTGTTGATTCTGCCCAAACTAGAGATCCTAGTGTTCAATCCTTGGAACAGCCAAGCAAAATGAAGAAAGGAAATGACACTTTAATTAATGGAATAGATGTTTCAAGTGTGTTACCTGATGGTGAATCATACCGATCAATGGGTGAAATTTTGTCTACAATGGATCCTGTGCCTTCTTTGACCGTATCTGGACTTGAATCATCTGCTGAGAAGCCTGCTAGTAAAGTTCCGACCCCAAATGTCAATGGAAAGCGGTCAACATTCTGGGGAAGAAGTAATGTGAGTCACCTACTAATGCACCGAGTGCAATGTACTTGTCAACAGCATGGGAATATAGATCACCTTGTGTGATGCAATATATTAATTCATGATAATCTCTTGCTGAATCCTCTGAAATTCATAGTGATTATTAGAAACGATTTAACTTGGTTATTGAACCTTAAATTGTGAAAGGGAATTTGCTACATGTTTGGGCAGGAATTAGAAATTCAACTTAAGTGGAAAAAATTGCTTTTCTGGGGGATTTTACTTAATGGGTTTCTCTTGTTTTCTTTAAATTGGGCGAACATCTTGGGAGAGACAACGTCGAGTGCAACTTCATCCATCTTGAATCTTAGGTTAAGTGGAGAGATAATATTGTGGGGCCTAATCTACATGTTACCTTCCATTTCTTTATCTGCAACAAAATGGCGGGAATAATTTGATTATTTTCTATGAGAAGTATGCTGATTGGGGATTTTCTTCTCATTCTGGAGAAGGATTTCAGTGGACTTGAGGAGAATATGTAATTTTCCATTTCCTTTCTCCTTCATTTTTTCTTTCTAATGAAAACTTGATTCTAATCCCTTATTTTCATTTCTCCTTTTCCATTCTTTCCACAACTCCACTCTTAGCAAGGATAGCGGGAGGGACACTTATATGAAATGGATTCCTGTATGAAAGGCATAAAGATGTATTTATATCAATCTTCACTTCATGTTCTGAATCTTATGGAGTTTTACAAAAATCATTTTGGTTGGTTAGAAACTTAAAGGAGTACATGCAAGATGTCCTTCTGGAAAATTGTGATAAGGTGTACTATTTTGTTGTTTCTAAATCTCTGTAGTTTTTCACTGCCCTCAAAGTTTCTAATTTTGTTATTTTGCATTTTTAGTCACAATTGTTAACCAGGATAGAAGTGTATTCCTTCTGTTCGTGAAGTTATCATTATCTTCTGCATTTTTAACATCTAAAATACATTCTTCTCTGTTTGCAGGCCAGAAAGGCACCAGCGGAATCTGTTGATTCATCTGGGGAAGAAGAGTAAGATGCTGGTTATTTCTACTTATTTTTGAACCATTAAGTATATGTTTCGTGATCCTGTAAGCAAAATTTATATCCTGATATATTCCTGTTAAACATGTCGTAGTTAAATTAAAGCATCTGTCTCAACCTTCCATGTGAATTACTAGTCTTTTGAGTATGTCATCATTATTTTCATAATGTAATGCATTTCCTTTGTTTCAATTTTTCTTGCTCATTTCTTTACAATTTATTTATGTTTTGCAAAATAACATTTTGATTATATAAGCTCTGCCCTTTAGTAGTTCAACTTAGCTAATCAATTACTCTTTTCTTTTTGTCTCTCTTATATAGCTTTTGGATTTGAATCTTCTTCAACTATTATAATATTATGATTTTATAAATTTTTGTATTTTGACAAAAATGAGTTGGATTTTGTAGACTTGCTATTCAGAGGCTGGAGATCACAAAAAATGACCTGAAGCACAGAATAGCAAAGGAGGTCTAATTTTTTCCTTCAAAAACTTCTTTGCTCTCAATTATGGAGTGTTTGCATTTCTTCAAACTAGGTTGTTATTCATTGGTTCAGGCCCGAGGGAATGCAATTTTACAAGCCAGCTTAGAGAGGAGGAAGCAAGCTTTGCATGAGCGACGCTTGGCCCTTGAACAAGATGTACTCATATCTCACTATTTGTGCATTGCATTCTTCAAATTTTACAGGGTTTATTCTTATACTGTCTTTTGTGTTTAATGGTAGCTTGGTGCTAGAAGCTTTGCGTGTACCATGATTCGTCATATGACATATAGAATATGCTTTCTTATTAAATGTTATTATCATTATTACTATTATTAGTTTTTGTTTGTTAGTCCATCAATGGTGTAAATAATAAAATTAAGTAGTTCTATATATTCTGTTAATTCATATATATGCGTACACCTACATATATCCATACATACACATGCATATATATATCTTGAATTGTAATTGGTTCTTATGGTTCCATACTATTTAATGCAGTATTGCTCCATCTCTGAAAAAGTACATGAATGAAACTGCAGATTTTACAATATTTTAAGTTTTTTTTTTTAACATCCCTAAGTTATTTATTTTGCTATTGTATTATCGCCATCATTATGTGTTTTAAATGTTGTTTTCTTCTTTTTTTCAAAATGTTCTTCAATTCATTTTTGAACAATTCTGCCATTTCAATCTCTGTGCATACTTATTATGAATGACTATATAGGTGTCTAGACTACAAGAGCAATTGCAAGCTGAAAGGGATCTCAGAGCTGCACTGGAAGTTGGCTTGAGCATGTCTTCTGGACAGTTCTCTAGTTCACGTGGCATGGACTCTAAAGTTAGTGTAAACATTGAGTTATTTTACCATTTTGCCCCCTGATTATCAACATGTGTTATTATTGGATCATGCACATTCTTATGACTTGAATTGATGCGAAGACAAGGGCTGAGCTTGAGGAGATTGCTCTTGCTGAAGCAGATGTCGCCAGGTTGAAGCAGAAAGTTGCAGAACTTCACTATCAACTTAACCAACAACGCCAGCATCATTATGGTTCTCTATCTGATGCATGCGACCGTTTCCAACATGTCCAAAACCATAGCACTCAACAGTGAGTTCCAAACCCTTATCTTCTCAATCATGTGATTTATGGTGTCAGCAATCATTCGTAGTTCTACATTTCCTTTCCATGATTGAAGCTTTTTTCTCAATTCAAGACCGGGACCTCCAACCATGTTAGTTGTTTATATGTGATGCCATATATGCATTATCTGTCATTGTTCTTGAACTCTCTGTTGAGAGGACTTATGAGCCGGAAGATTCCTGTTCAAGTTACAAATGCCTGCTTGTTGAGTTCTCATTTGCTTGCTGGGCAGCTACTCCCAGATCAAGACAAATGTCTTTTATACAACTGTTCTGCTTGCTCATTTTTTTTTTTTTAAAAAAACACATTGAAGCCATGTCACATATCACATTTCCACTTGGTATGAGACCAAAATACCCTAAACCAGAATAGTGTTAGGCTTGTAATTTGGAAGTATCTGATTCTTACTAGTTGGTTGTTTATTTGTTCATGACCTTTTTGTAATTATATTGCTGGAATCCTGGGATGAATTAGAGATGAGTAACCTTGTTACTAGAGAAATTGCAGAGAGATTTTTTCACATGTGGTTCATGGAAGCTGATGCAGTGACAATTTGTATATTGTTGTTCCACAATTTTTTCCCGTTCACTTGCTTGTTTCCCCTAATTTTTTATATTTGCAGGAGATTCCTTCAGCAAGATTTTGATACAACCCTTGCTTTTGTCAATCATGAAAGAAAACAAAGAACTGAGGTAGTATTTAGCTTCATCAAGTGCTTCAAAAGAATGTGCATTTTTTATGTGCAATCTTTTATTTCTCCGATTCTTCGCTTGTTGCAGCTTGATGTCAAGTTGATATTGACATTCAACTAAACAGTCCTGATAGTCTTTTAACAATGAACCCCTCTGTCTGGCTGAATTATTTTATCTTGCAAAATGCAACACCTTCTCAATTGTACATCTCACTTGTGCCCTGAAAGTTTGTGATTCTAGCATTTTTTTCTGTTGCCCATACCGTGATTAAATTTCACAGGCCGTTAACAAGAAGTTCTGCTCTATTTTTTTGGAGAAAAAAATAAAGGACAAGAAGGTTAACTCTGACAATGTCGGGGGCAGGGGCAAGATAATGCGTATAGCTGGACCACGTTATTTTATGGCTAAATTGTGATTATTATGATTGCATTGATCTAATGACAAAAACTATGCTTGCAGGAGAATTTATTGGGGGCAGATTGGAGGAACATTAAAGGAACAGGGGTAGCAACTGGAAGCAGTAGCAGGCAGCCTCCTCGAAAGCAATTTATGGAATCAGCAAGTCTGAGTGATTCTAAAAGTAACGAAGCATCAACCAACATGTCTATGGATGACCTCTGTGGTGTTGATTCTGCTCCTTCTACTTCAAGAGCTGTGGAGGCAAGTGTCGTTTTGTTAACTTCTTGGCTTTTCTTAAACCCTAGACTTACAGATCAGAATTAGTGCATGAACAAATTGATTGCTTATAGTAAATGAAAGGATCTGTTACATGTAAAAAGAGATCGGATACACATATAATTAGGCTTTCCAGTTTGAATAATCCTAGACATTGATTATGCCGCTGTGGTTGCAGATGATGGATTATCCAAGACATCCATCAGCAGCATCTTCTGCACTGGTAGAATTAACTACCCGGCTTGATTTCTTCAAGGAAAGGCGTTCACAACTCATGGAGCAACTCCACAACCTGGACTTAAACTACAATACGACATCGTCTCAAGACTTTGTTTATAGACCATCATCTCCTCCCTGGAACTGACAAAGAAATGCATACTCTTTAAATCACCGGTGAGTCATGTTGTTGTACATTCTTTCAGGATTTGCATATAGGTGTATCTTTGTGTACTCTTTGCTTCAACTCCAATATCCTACTAGCCCTTTCTTTTTCACTTTTTTTATCTCCTTTTTCCCCTTGTCAGTTTAACATTTTTCTAGCTAGAAAATGATTGGATTCTAATCATGATGGCTCTGTTTTTCTCCTTTCCTAAGCATTGCCTTCGCCTTCTGCCATACTACTGTAAAACGGAGTTTGAGTGTTACCCTGTTGTGTCAATAGTTAGATGATCTTTGTATTGAATTATACTATGGAAGAGATCTTTCACTTTTTTAAAGATGACATCTGTCTTATATGTATCCAACAAGATTTGTCTGTGTATATGGGAAGTGAAAAGAGTGAATGAATGTTTAATACATTGAATGATGTGTCCTATTTTTCTTCTGGATCTGATACATAACAGATCCGAGACAATTTACATATTTTGGTCCATCTGTGTCATTAGATATAGATACATTCTGAAATTCATAGACAAGTTATGTAGCATCTTTGATCATTTGACATGTACATCGCATGTCTTAACTCGTAAAAGCATATCTAACTCGATCTTTACATTTCATTACATGTTAAATTGCGCACTTCAACTATGTAAGATTGCACGCATCAATCTGATCTCTTACTTTCACGTTAGCATATTTGAGGTGTTCGATTAGATGTTTCGAAAGATCGTATTTATTTAGGTACACTTCTTACAAACATGCTATGTAGAATGCAATTGAAAAATGAAGTGTCACAGCATCTCACAAAGACAAATTTATGCATTCGTATCGAGTATGTTATGGCTCTGCTAGCATTCCACCATATCATCATCATACGAATCTTTTTGACTGCTCGCAAACTGCCACATGGATGGAAGAGGGAAGGATTAACAATAACTTGATTAGTTTTTAATTTCTAGCATAGGGTCATCGTATTTGTTGTTATGCAACATGATTGATCATCATGGTGTTATTTATGTATCGCAATGATTGGATCCATGTTATTATTTATCGTGATAACCTGACCTTATAAGAATTTTCATGGTTGGAGTGTATTTGCAGAACACCATGGTTATTAGTTGTTGATGACTTTAACCATAAATGGACCATCACATTAATTAATTAATTAATTAATTTTCTTATGAAGATCTACCATGTGGTTGTCAAAACCAAAAAATTAAAACAACGCCAATTCCATCTATCCTCGACCATTCTTTGAAACATGACTTTTAATTGTAATTATTCAATTTTACGTTTTCTCATTCACTTTCCCAACTCATCAATCCTAAATTTCATTGCCCAGTCTTGCTGATTGCCATTTCCATAGATTATAATAGCACGAAAATCATTAAAAAACAATGTGATTATAATATGTATCATGCAATACATTACATTTAGCATGATCAAGTCCAAATATTAATAAACTATGATTTAATATGACATGGATGAATAAGTTAAACAATTAATAAAACTAAAATTTTTAAATATTATAAATAAATTCATAATTTATATTTTATATTGAATCAAATTGTTAAAATTAATTGATTTTATAAGATAATTAAAAAATCTAATATAAATACAATAATATTGAACTTAATTCTTATTATGAATTCGATGGTTCCCGTCGAAAATTGCCAGCCACCATTTTACCAATTTAATATTAAAAGAATTCAAAAGGTGGGGCCAACCTTATCCATTCGTTCGCCGACAGAGATCGGAGAAGAAGACACGGCCCGATACGGAAAACGCTAGTCTCCGACGCTGGGGAAGGAAACGTTTCACCGGAACGTTTCTCTCTCCGAACCTTTTCGCATTCTCTTCACAGAATTAACCGTGCTCACATAATCCCGTAATCGAGTCTGATTCAGTAAGTTTCTCTCATTCTGTTCGAGCTCAACTTTTTTCAAAAAATTTTCTTTAATTTTAGCCTCTGTTTGGATGATGAGAAACTGTCAGAAAATGCCATCTAAGCGAGCGGTTTCTACATTTTCTCTTCTTAGAATACGCATTTTTTAAATTAGCTCGATGAGATGAAAGTTTATTGAAGTTCGAATTCAAATTTTGAGTAAATTAAGATTATCTCTTTCCTATTCCTTTATTTATTTTCTCAAACGTGGTTGCTTCTAGGGTTTGTTTGTTCGTCAAGAATGTTAACAGCCTGGAGCTCTTTCAAGGAATGATTTTTTGCAAGTTTTGAATTGAGTTCAATTGAATTTCTTTGCTAAAATTAGGTTTCTGGCATGAATTTTTTATCTTTAAAAGAAAAAAACTAAACAAATTCAACCAAATTTTGCAGACACCTTTATGTTAGTATTGGAAAGAAATGAATGGTACTTTCCTGATGCTCTATGAGGAGTTTTCTTTTTTTTTTTTTTTTCCCTTAGGCTGGTATTAGCGAAAATGATTGATTGTGTTCCTGAAGGGATGCTGTTTTACGTTCATAATATGTTCAATGTTCGTGGTGATATCTTGCGCTTTTGAATTATGAATTTCAGGTTTTCTTGGGTCAGCATATTGATATGCATTCGGACAAGGATTTGGGAAGGAACCTTAAACTCACTGATGCTGTTTTGTCAAAGAGTACTGTTACCACCCTAAAAATGCCAGAGAAAACTTCTCATTTTCATTTCAGGGTGTTGGGATGGTATCTCCTTTCTTTTGTACCTTGGACCATGAAAGCTAAAACCAATGTTCTAACCCCGATTGTAATAAACAAAGAGTTGGGAAATTCAGATACTGATCCAGGGACAAGTTTCAGACCCACAACTGCTGTTTCCTCCGAGGGCTCTACTGCCATGGGAAAAGCAAATCAAAAGATTCATTTTGACATCAAGCTGTCGAGATGGTCCCTCCTATCCTTGTTACCTTGGGCTTTCAATGGTAATGATAGTACTGGAATACCTCCGACCACCATAAACAAAGGGTTGAAAAGGCGTGCACGGTCCCGTGTTGAAAATGGTTTTACTAGTGTTGAATCTCTGCGCTTTAGGCCATATGTCTCCAAGGTTCCTTGGCATACTGGTCCAAGAGGCTTTCTTTCGTTGCTATTTCCACGTTATGGGCATTATTGCGGACCCAACTGGTCAAGTGGAAAAGATGGTGGCTCTGCTCTTTGGGATAAAAGGCCAATAGATTGGTTGGATTATTGCTGCTATTGCCATGATATTGGCTACGATACTCATGACCAAGCCAATCTGTTGAAGGCGGATCTAGAGTTTCTCGAGTGCTTGGAGAGACCACGCCCAACTTCTAAAGGAGAAACCAGTAGAGCTCATCTTTACAAGACAATGTGCATGTCAGGTATGCCCAGCAATAGATTGTTTTTCCATTACATGATAGTTAGCCTATGACTTAAGTTGTTTCTTTCTTCTTGAGGTGGGATTAATGGAGGTGTATGTGGTTTCTGATAGTGCTTAAATTACATGTTAATTGCAGGGCTTAGGAATTTCCTGATACCATACAGAACACAGCTTGTGAACTTGCAGCTTGGACTACCCATCCTTAATTTTGGATGGCTGAGCAGAAAACATTAAGATGACCACAAGATTCAAGAAGCTGCCAGCACTTGCACCCGTAGTTGATTGATTGCCCTGATCTGGATTTAGAGCACATGGATATCAGACAGAAGGTACCGGCTGATCAGCTCTAGGTTGTGCATGCTGTTATCATGTTTTTGTTTAATTAAAATCTTGGCAGCATTGTATATTCTATATGAGGCTTGGAATTAGGCATATGTAAAACCTGTATATATGTATATATATTATTGAAATAGGTCTTTCCTTGAGCTAACCATAACCATAACTACCCCATTTGCATTATTACCTGAAAATTCTGATAGGACAATTTCTGACAAAAGTTTGAATCATGATACTTCCTGGGAATGGAGATGTGTTTGTTTCATTTGTTTGCGTCTCATCATGTCATTTACATGCACTTGTTCTGCTCCTGCTTCAATTGAGGTAGGCATACTCTGTATGGAAGCTTTGTGAGTGATAGATGGCTTTCCCTTACCAAACCTTCCCTAATCACCTTGACTTTTCCTGTAATAAAGTAGTGGTGTTGGATGTCATTATATTTACATCAACTTTTAAGATGATGTCTAATAATAATAATAAACTGATTTTTACATTTTAAAATTAAATTAATCCCTAATTACAAAACTTATAAAAGAAGAAGAAATTGAATCAACTCACAATCTTTATTGACTAAAAGGATCTCATTATGGTAAAGAGAAGAAGAAATAGACAAAACCAAGAAAAAGAAGGAGACAAGTTGACGGCTGTGATTGGTGCAGTCTCTTTCTGAGTTGGCCCCACTTTCTGACTTAAGATAGGGATATAATGAAAGTTGAGTGGTGACTACGTTATTACTTTATTCTTCCCTCTCCTTATCTCTCTTCCTCTTTATTAATACAATCTTATTTTAAAATATTAATATTTATTTATTTTACATTAAAATATATTATTTAATAATTAAATTTTTTATATATTAAAATGTAAATTTTTCATCGTAAAAATTTATGATATCATGTGAATAAATCATCTAATTTAAAATCTTAAATTATTAAATAATAATTTTTATATTCCTTTAATATAATATACTTTTTAGCTTATTGTTCATTATCCTATTTTTATAGTATCTATTTAAATTATAATTATCAAATCCATTATAGATTTTAAACTAATCATCCTAGATCATTCCCATTTTCACAATTTAATTTATTTAATGTGTAATAGCAAAATACTAGGCATATACTTAATATTAGTAATTAAAATTATTATGACCATTAATCATAATAAAAGAAATATAATTATTATCCCTCCATTATGTTTTAAATTCATGATTATATAATATATTGCCTAATAAAATGAATAAATTATTAGTAAATGTAATAGAATTATTAGTATATTTTTATGTTTAGAATTTAAGATAATTACATATAATTATCTTTTAGTACTCTATTAATATATTTTATTAATTAATTAATAATTTAATATTTAATTTTAAATAAAATTCATACACATATTTGGTTTGATTTATTTTTTTATGATGACAATGTTTGATTATTCCTTTTATTAATCAAATTTGACAATCAAATTTAAAAAAATAATATCATTTTATGTATTACTAATATATATCTATTATCATGTGTCAAGACTCTACATTTTTAATAAGAACTCATGCAATATTCGTGTAAGATATTTCATACCTAAGCTAACCTTTTAATCACTTTTAATCTATGAATAATTTATTTATGATCAATATAATTCAATATATGAACATTACTAATATCACAATTGCGATAAGAAAAACATAATTATCTTATTAAATAGTACAAATATCACACATGAGAAATGTACAACAATATCAAAACGAGACACAATGATTAAATATAGTACATCTATTTCTTTAATTAATTAATAGAATCAATACATAAATTTAATCATCATGCTTCATATGCAGGCAAAAAAAATTATATGTATTATATACTAAAAAGATATCTTTTAAGATTTTTGAAATTATATAATAAGTATTTCAAACATATATTTTAAATTTTTAAAATTAAAAGTTCAAATTATAAATTTTTTAAAATATAAATTTAGAAAAATATAATTTTTATATTTTAATAATCATTAATCATTTTAAATAATGTCAAAAAAAATTTTAAAAAAATAAAATAATTCATGAACTTTAATTTATGATAATTATTATCTTTGATAAGATAAAATTTACCAAATAAATTTAAAAATAATTATCAATTATATAACTTAAAATAATATTAAGTGAAATTTATTTTACAAAATAAATGTAAAATAATAATCTAGAAAATAAAAGTCCATGTTTTTATTAAAAACTAAAAAATATTTTTGAAAATAAAAAAAATAAAAAGAAAATTTTTGAAATAAAAAAATACAAAAAAAGTACTTTTGTAAATAAAGTTAAGATTTCCCATTTTTATGTAATTATTTTCCAAAAAACAGTAATTATGTAAATAACTTTTTTATTCATGAGATTTTAGTATCATGCCATCTAACATAACAAATTTAAGTTGTTACGAAATCTAATTGAATTTGAAATACAATAATATATTGAAATCTTATTTAATAAATAAAAGTTTTATGAATTAAATTTTAAAATTTTTAATTATAAAAATGTGGATATTATATAAAAATTATTTAATTTAAAATTTTAAATTATTAAATAAAATTTAAGAATAATTTTATTTATATATAATATTTAGCTTTAGTGATGGTTGCTCTATATTTTGTGGCATGCTATGAACCTCAGATCTCAAGCATGAAGAATTTTATAAACTCATTATATATTTGAAGTTTATTATTTACATTTGTTAACTAAATATCTAATTCTAATCAAAATTTTCTATTGTTTTTAATTTTTTCTTTCAACATAAATGATTTAAAAAAAATATATAAATTATAATTAAAGATATATCAAATATATATTGAATTTTAAAAATATGTAGATGATAAATCAAACAAATTATATTTTAATAATATTATTGTCAACTATGCAATAATTTTACTTGTCTTTCTTTAATTTTTTTAAAGATAGGTATTGATGTAATTTATGGTGAAAGCAAAAGAAATTATTCAAAAAAAAAGTCATATAGATTTTCATATGAATTTGACATTTAAAAAGGCCAAAGCAAAACAATTAATTTATTAAAGATATTTACTATCTCAATTTTCATGATGTTAAAGATTGGTTGGTCTATAATCAAATTCTAAAGGAAGACCATCTAAGAAGCTCATAATAGCCATTTTTTTGATTTGGCATGTTGAACTTTAACATTCATACTAAATGGCATTAAAGTTTTAAATTTCTTGTAGGTCTTTTTGAAATCGATAAAGTAGGTGGTAAGTGACTTATCTTATTTTTTAGCATGATAAAAAGCTTTACACACATCATAAGTACATGTAATGTTGCCTTTTATGAAATACAATAATTCAAGGTAATCCTTTAATTCTTTGATTGTGTCATAATGATTGATCAGATTGATTACCTCTGATGTAATGCCCTTCTACATTTGAATAAATAATTGAGCATCCTCGCATTTTCATTGTAGATATTTCTCTTTTATCTTTGTGTGATTCAACATTATCATATTCCTCGTATGTTGGAAGATCATCAATCAGGTGGTTATCTCGCTCAATACTAAGCAAGTAGAACAACTTTGTTATAATCATAGTAATTTATTTCATGTAGTTTGCCATTATTGATTTTTGTTGGTGTCAAAATCACATTGGTAACTGTAACTTTACTTTTATCCATTGTTTTAAAATAAGAGGGTAATAGAATACTTGATTCGAATGAAAGTAATATTACAAGACTAGCCTACTCAAGGAACACAAGAGAAGTTAAGGCAAAAATTGGAGTATGAATGGAGGTCACATGTGCTTCGATACGTCAGTGTGTAGACAGAGCCTTTAAAGATTGAATCGGCATATGATAGACATGTGTAGCTACTAAGATCACCGAAAGTTGGGTAATGGTCGATTGATGATTGATGATTTATTTGAGAGGGGTGGTGAGAAAAGAAAGTCACTTGACAAGGGTGACTAAGGTCATGACTAGTGATATACTACTGCTCACATGGTAGAAAAATTTAGCTTCTAAGACTCTGATACCATATAATTTAGAATAGAGATATGCTAAGAAAATTGTATATTTATGTCAATTAGATAAAGAGTATTTATACAAAGTCATGACTTAATACAAAAAGAAATAAATGAAGTCTAATTCCTAAGAATATTCCTCAAGATCTAATTGTTGAAATCAAGCCCTAATTACAAGCATATCTAC
This sequence comes from Dalechampia spathulata, assembly GCA_948192965.1. NCBI lineage: Eukaryota > Viridiplantae > Streptophyta > Magnoliopsida > Malpighiales > Euphorbiaceae > Dalechampia > Dalechampia spathulata. The sequence continues at coordinate 370 of CANYBF011356492.1, read as the reverse complement.
AACTATTATATGCTTATTTACAACCATTACAAAATGTGTATGTATTTAATGCATGGTTTGATTATTATCTCTTTTGAAAATTTATCAAAAAAGCCAAAAAAAAAGCTCGACTCATTAACTTCCATATTGAGTTCTTAAAGTTGATTTGTTTATGGGTTACTGATAACTATCACAATATTATGACATTATCAACATAATCCAACTTTATGACCTTGGTTGGGTATGCCAATTTTGTTACATCCGTGTTTGACCCCCTAGAAGTTTGTAGGAATTTGTGTATGCGTGTTGGATGTATACGTGTATGTATACATGTATTGCTTGCGTATGTGCTGTGTATTCTGTGCCTGTGTGTACGTCATGAGGACGTATT
>CANYBF011356227.1:0-44124 GCA_948192965.1 Dalechampia spathulata | reverse complement strand
TGGTTTCTGTCACGATTGTGACTTTGAATGTTGCAATCGTGACTTGCTTGGAGGTGTCTTTCTTTGCATCTTTCTGTCACGATAGTGACTTTGAATGTCACGAGCGTGACTTGCTCCTTGAAGTCCCAAAATGCTTTATTTTTCCTCTGTTACTTCTCTATCACTACACACTTCACAAACACATCAAATTCTACTAGATCAAAGCATAAATGTAACAGAATAAGCATTAAACATCAAGTAAATATAACTAATTAAACATACAAATTGGCATACATCAATATACATTCTATATTCTTTACTTATTCCTTATTAACATCATATACTAATCTTTCATAAATATAATTTCTCCCTCTTTAACATAAATATTATTTATTTTAATCTAAAAATCTTCTGATACTACTATAAATATAATGTCTTATCTTATTTAAAAATTATTTTGATGACATCTTAACTTCATTTAACATACCTCTTTTTAATATCACTATCATTTATCCCTTTTTCTTTACCAATCAATAACTTATTTTTAATGTACAAATATTCTTTGAATTATTATCTCAACCTTAAATTCCAAATGTTCAATCATATATCATATACCTTTGAACTTTACTTAAACACTTTCATTTAAATAAACCACATGTATTAAACATATACATTTAAATATCAATATCAATCTTAATAATTTAAACACTTATAAACCATATGTTATTATCCTTTTTTTTTAACCAACTTAATCATCACCATTTAATAAGTCTCATGTCTTTAACTTATATATTTAATATAAATTTTCATCTTATAATATAAACACTTCCTAAAACCTCATGTCATTATTCATATTATTATCACTTCAACACCACCAATTAAATATCCATATAATTCTTTATATTCTATTTTCAAAGTGACTCTTAATAATTCCAAAGAATTCTTTTCATGCTTATCTTATTATCTATTTCAAATCTTATTCAATGGTCATCATTAAATCATATACTATCTTACCTTATCCTTCTTTCCAATCAATGAAAGTCATGTCTATTTAATTTATTTTATATCATTTATAAATTATTTCAATAAAATTTTTATAATATTCATCATACTAAATTTTTAGTTCCTTTTTAATCCATATCTTAAAATTGTCGCAATATCATAACTTCCTTCTTCTTTAGCTTCTATTTAATCACCATACTTAGATCTTAATTAAAATCATTTTATACCATTATTTAATCACTCTATTAAGCTTCCAATAACACTTAACTCAATTAATTAATTAATCATTTGGACCTTCAAAATCATAATAATCGTACACATCAATTCCATCCCTTCTAATCATATAAAAATGCCCCTTTAAGTTCATACTCACATTAAATGACGCATACCTTATCTTATACTTATTAAAATATCTCAATTTCCTCATTAATTCTTAGCCATAGAATTAAATTATCAACCATAATATCATTTGCCTTATCCTTTTTTCATTTAACTCAATAATTCATATACAACCTCATTAATCAATCTTAAATCATCTTATAACTTAAATTAATTTATCTTATCTTAATTAATTACTTATGAATCTTACCAAACCTTTAATTATACCTTTTTAACTTACCATTTTAATCATTCTTTACCTTAATGATTCGGCCATGTTAAAGAAAATCACAACACCACCCACACACACTCCACAATCCACTATGTTTCATCATTTTACAATACTAATTAACTAAAATATCAAACCAAAAGCTAAAAACTACTAAATACTCATCTAACCATTCTGTCATGACAAGAATGAACTCTAAACAATTTGGCCAAAGCAATAACATACTTAAAAATGCATAGATCTAATGAATCTAACATCAACAACACTCAATCAAACCTCACCTTTAAGTAAACAAGTCAAAAATCAAACAAAACTTCACTGCCATATGATATAATATTAGATCTACAAAGATCCCACCATCAAAACTTGTTTTCTATCCTCACTTCTATAGGCATGTACCTTAGAAGTAAGATCTAACAAGAAAAATAAGGTTAAACATAAAACAAGTTGTGGTTTTGTAAGAAACTTATGGATTTAGTATATTTCGGCCTTACTCTTTGAAGAAAAAGGAAGAGAATGGTTCGGTCACTTCATAAACAAAGAAATTAAAAAAGCATTTTGGCCAAACATTGAATATAACTTATAGTTCTCATCTTATACTTGAACAATATGGTGAAGAATGAAAGAAAAAGGTTACGGTTTTTGGCCTCCATATAGAATAGATTTCGGCTTCTTCTAAAATAATATGCAAAATGAAGATACTTCCTCCCATCATAAGCTTAACATATAGGTCTTGTATTTTGTTTGAATTTTGTAAAAAAAACGTGAAGAAGATGGTGTGTATTTTTGGATTTCTTAAGAAAAATGGAGAGGAAACATGAAGAGAATGGATGAAAGAAGAATATGGAAGAGGAGGAGGAGAGGATTTTCAGTCAAAGGAGGAAATGAAAGTGTATTATGATAAAATGAGGGTAAAAACCATATGGACCTTGAATTAGGTTTAGGGTATATACACATCCCCCCTTTAAAATACCTTTATACATATAATCATATGTATGCACCTCCATTTCCACCAATCATATCCTTTTATACTTATTTAAATACGCCAATATACCATCCATACATAATATTTAATAATAAAATTCCTCCATCTTTTTTTCACTATCTATAAATTATATTATTTAATTCTTCTCTCTCCATCCACTAACACCATTACCCATACTACCTTTTCCAATTTCCAATACTCTTAATATTTTATTCATCCACTAACATATCCTCCCATACCATTTAAAATACATTATTTTTAAATCCCACTTATTTAAAAATATAATTTTATATTCCATCTTACATATTTATTAAATCAATATCTTATTTTCAATATTCCTTTTTATATCATAAATAAATTAAACTATATTTTATTCATTCCATCACATGTCTAATTAATACTTTATTACTATTTATATTTACTTATATAATACTTATTTATTATATTTATACACTCCATTATTTATTAAACCTTATTTATCTCTATACGTATATATATATATATCATTTATTTATCGATCCTTAATTATACATAATTATTAAATTATGCATACTCCAAAAATAAATATAATTCATTTTATTTCCTCAATTGCATGCATTTCCATGCATACATAAATTATCACACTCCAATATACGTACATTTAATTGATCTACTTAATGAAACATGTTTAAATTTATTATCCGTATTTGACTTAATCTACTATCAAATTATCGTCATTCCTTAATCCTGATAAATATTTCTTATCGTCATCATAACATTTATAAACTATCACCTTGAAATGGATACTTTCCATAATTTCACGTCATCACCTAATTTTAATCGTATAAAAAAAATTTTCATCTCTCGAATCATTAATATTGTACATGCTAAAAATGAGGGTGTGACAAGATGAGGAAAGTAAGGAATGAAATTATTCTAAAAATATGATAAGTATCAGTTTATGGATTTTATTATTATAAAGGTATAAGAGATTTAGTATGTATCATAAAATAGTAAGGTATGAATTACTATACCTATAGTTTAGAATCTTATAAACTATTACTATACTTATAGTTTAGAATCTTATAAACTATTATGTATCATGTATCATGGTTTGTAGTAATAATTAATGGTGAATGATTGTTGATGAATTTTAATATCTTGGTCTATTGGTTAAAGTCGTTGATTAATATTTTGATATATATGCATTATGCAAATGATCTTTTTCATGTCAATGTCAATGAACGTTTGAAATGGATGTTATATGATATGATGACACATGAAACATATGATATATGAAATGGTTGATGCAATAAAATGGATGATGTATGACACATTATCATGATGCTTATATATGTTCATCACAGCATCATAATTTAAAGTATACATATCATGTCATGAAACATCAATTGACATATTCATAATCATGACATGACATGGAGAAATAAGGAAGGGGACAAATGAGTAAAAGTGAGCAAATGATAAATGAAAAGGGTACTTGGGTATTATGAAATAAATTCCTATGGGAAATAAATGGAAAGGAAAATGAAATAGAATGAATATGAAATAGGTTCCAGTATGTGGAATCACAAATATGATACGACATAAAATATAAGACCCAGTACCAAGAGTGCATATGATATGAAATGGCCTAATATTTGAAAAGGGCAATTAATATAAAATGAATTGATACAAAAAAATAAGAGGGAGAATGCATGACATGAATGTATTCTCACAGACAATATTTCTCATTCATGCATTATGAAAGTTTAGTGAATGATATGATGAAAGCACTACTAGTGTACATGAATAAATGATATATAAACATGATGATAGAGTGATGAATACATCGTAATCGTGTTCTTATGGGTATTGCATTGAATAATGAATTATGGTATGGTATGATGGATTATGTTATAGATACTTTCATAATTAGTTAATGTCATATCTAATACGATGGACATTGTTATCTAATAGAAGTTATGGAATACAGTTATTGGAATTTATACTCATAGACAGGGATAATAAAATAAAAATATGATGCCATTCATTGCTGTTATTTATGCTAAATGTTGATAGAGAAAATAATTAATATTATTAATTATGTTATGAATTGCTAATGGAAGGAATACATAATATAGTGAAAGATGGTATTTATGAACACTTGCAGAATTTTATTATATTCTAAAATGTTTATGGAAGTGATTATGTTGGTTTTGGATATGTGTTTAAGTAGTTTAGATTATTGTGAAAATTATAGTGGAATGATGATATATGATATTAACTTTTAAATGATGATAACATGAGGAAAGGATATTTTAGAGAAATTACTGACATATGAGTTATTCCTATAAGTAACAAAGATATACTGAAGAAATTAAATAATGATATAGATGAGTTGATAATTATAATGATTATATAATATGAACATTTTATGCAAATGTTTAAATGAAATGAAATAGTAGATATGGGTTTATGATAAATAATATGGTATGCATGATTTAAGATTTTATTGCTTATAGAATTAAATGAAAAATGTAAGGTTATAAGAGAACGAATGATCTGTATCATGAAAATAAATTTAATAAGGTATTGATAAAATGGAACAATGCTCTAAGTATTATAGAGAATAAGTAAAGGTTGATAAATCAAAAATATTCAAAAAAAAAGTAGCTTATATGATTATGTGGTATAGTTATATTTATGATGAATTGGATTACAAGATTTGTTATTATATATGATATGTATAAGATTATATTTTCTATGTTATAATGAAAGCACTACTAAGTGAAATACTTGGCGTTCGTCATTTGATGGATGCAGGTAATAGTTGGAAGAGCGCACAGATCCCAAAGTACCAATTCAGTAGGACTTTATTTGATGGCAAGGACTTGGACCAGTTTAAAGTTTCTAAATAATTTTATCAAGTAATTAAAGTGATGTTTAAGGTAGTAAGTGCAAATATGTTATATGAGATTATAACCTGGGTTATTCTGCAAAATTGAAATATAGTATGTATGTTATATATAAAAAAAAAATTTTCACATCCCTGGTAGAGTAATCAATAGTTTCCATTTAATGGAGATCATTAATTATTCTACGAGAGCATGTTGAACCTCAGAAGGCATGACAATTAATCAATTAAGTATTGAATGATTTTTAAGTTTATGATTTAAATGTCATGGGAATGAGTTTTTATCAATCTTAAATGATTTTAATTATTATCTAGGAAAAATGATTTTTAACCAATTCATGCTTTTGAGATTTGTTGGATTTATCTAAACTGAACTTGATTAATGGTATTTCCAACTTTAATTACCTCAGTTCAATCTTACTATAATTGGATTTAGTGTTTGCCTTAATTACTTGCACTTGCTTTTGCATTATTAATTTGTTTATTTGTTTGTTTAGTTTTGTTATTTTGCAATTTTAAAACATCATTTGAAAGAATATTGACTTTATAGATAATTGATTAATTTACCCTCTAATACTTAATGTATTAAAATCTTTATAGATGATACTCGATACTATTATGAACTGTATTCTTGTAATAGTGTAATTAGGAAAGGGGTAAAGGAAAAAGTTTATTCTTTTTCCAAAACTTGTTTGATAATTGTTTGAACTTGATTGCACTACTTTTTATGCTAAGAATAATGTACTTCCATATGATCTTCAAATAAATAATGAGTAATCTAACATAATATTTAATAAAAGAATGAATCTTATTTCAACCTAAATGTTGATTTTTATTAGGATATGTATGATTTAAGCATTATCATATAAAAAATTGTATTGTTTCATATAGAAAATAAATTATGATAAATAATATGCTCAATGATCAATAATGACATGTAACATCATATTCAGAAACTTATATATTCTTTAGAGAGAAGATAAAATATCTATATAGCATGTGGTTAATTTCTTTTCAAGGACGATCGAAATCCCTGATGATCAAGTTTTGTATAAGCATCCCAACTCAATTAACTTAATGTATATTGTTGGGCATTTGTGTTAACATGAATTGCTACTACCAATGGTAATTGCATTTTAATAAAAATTAATGATTTTATATTATAATAAAAATTAATTACAAATTCCTATATCTATGTAGTTATAATTATATAATGGTATATCTCAAGTTAAAATTATCATTTAAAAATAAATGAATAAAATATTATCTATTTTTAACTTTATTTGGCTAACAAATAAGCCTTATTAAAAGGAATTTTTAGGTTTTAAGTGATTTATAAATAACTACACTCATGTAAACTCACTTATTTAGAGTTTTGTGAGCTTTTTGCTCAAATCTTTCATGTTTCATAATTTGATGATGAGATGAAAGTAGTGCGGAAGTTTATCTGTTAAGAGGAGACTTTTAAGTGTTTGTCAAAAAAAAAAAATCAAATACATTTCTAAAATTATTCCATATTTCAAAATTTCGTAAAATAATTACAAAAAAAAAACATTAAGAAATACTACAAAATCGTTGGGTTTATGTTGCTTGATATTTGTGTTGTTTCTTCCAATATATGAATGTTCCCTTTATATATTATCACCCCTAAAATATCATTTAAATTACTTATTATTATAAAATAATGGAATTATTTTAAAAAAAGTTATTAAATATATTTAGATTTCAATTGTATTCCCTCCTAAAAAATATTTGTCTAATCCAAGAGTACTTTTATTTCTTTGATGCTTTGAGTTATCTCCTTAGATTATATTAATCTAATTTTTTTAATAAAAAAGAAAATTTATTTTATTATAAATACTAATTTTCAATAAAAAAAAAAGCAATTTTATTTTTATTATGAATTGAGGTGAACATGTGTTAACGTTATCGTTCCAAATAGTGCACTTGATAGTATTGTATGATAGCTCTCATTGATGATATATTAGGAATCTATTTACGAATGAATTCTTATAAATAATTTTACACAAAAATTGAACAATTCATTTTAACGAAACATCTGTAGAAGATGTCTTCCAGATTTATTCTTATGATATACAATTTTTGAAAGAACAAATCTGATCTAAGTTTCCCTCCTATATATGTATGATCTAGCAAAAAACAGGAAGGCAATGAATCCTACAGCACTAATGGCAGCAAGTAGCCAATAAAAATAATCAAGATGTGCCCTGTTGAGATTATTTGCAAACCAGCCGTCGTGCCCGTCTGTATCCGTTGCTTTGGCTATTATAGACACGAGAAAGCCGCTTATAAAGCTTCCAATTCCCAGTACGCTAAGATAAAGTGACAGCCCCACACTCTTCAATTCTCCTGGAACCTGATCGTAGAAAAATTCCTGAAGGCCAACTATTGTAAACACATTGCCTACTCCGCATAGTGCAAACTGAGGACCTAACCACCAAATGCTCATAGGAACTGTGGCGTTTGGCTCATCAACTATACCATATTCTCTAGCAGTTCCGAGCCTTTTTTGCTCGATTAAAGCTGCGATTACCATAGCAAGAGTAGATACGAGCATCCCGATTCCAATTCTTTGAAGCATGGTTATTCCAGAGGGATTCCTCGTTAAGAATCTCGTGACAGGGATAAATATATTGTCGTAAATGGGAATGAAAATGATAATGGCGAAACCGATGAAGGTTTGAAGTGAAGCAGCAGGAATTCGGAAACCTTCAGAAATTGTTCTATCCATTGTGACTCCTTGTTTGATGAAAAAAGTGGTGGTTTGTGCAAAACCAATTGCGTATGCCAGGCTTGTAACCCATATTGGTATAAGCCTAAGCAATGCCTTTGCTTCTTCAACATCATCATCCGCACTGCACATTTCTGGACTTTCTACTGAATCATTTTGCACTTGCAGCGATTTGTCGAGTAACCTGCCATAGTGGAAAATCTCTCTGTTAGACAAGCTGTTCTAAATTAAATTCAAAAAGTCCTTTCTGTCGCAAATAGATTCAAAAGGAACAAATACTCGGTCCCTTACTTGGATTTTTCAGAATTTTGATCAAACAGGCAAGTATCCTCTCCTAGAACTCTTCTTGATGAAGCATTGATCCAATTCCGGACAGATTTAACAATAACCTGACCGATGCGCACAAATGGGTTTTTCTCATTTCTTCTGATATTATACCTGTAGCTTGTACTTCCAAGCAAGAAAACAAGTAGGGCAGCTAGCATGACAATGCAAGGGATTCCAAATCCCAGAACCCAGTTAAGGTTATCCTGAATGTAGACTAACACCAAAAGAGTCACAATAATGCCAACAGACAAGCTGAAATACCACCAATTGAAAAACGAGCTCTTTGCTATACTTTCCTTTGAATCTTTTCCATCAAACTGATCAGCTCCAAAAGCTTGGAGACAAGGTTTGTGGCCACCTTGAGCAATGGCTACTAAATATAAAGAGAAAAAGAACAAGGAAACTTGATACCACGGAGAAGGAGAACATGATTTTTGAGTTTTTGTTGTTTTACAGTCGGAAACAACTAGAGCAGCTGATAGGCTCAACAAGCCCAGTCCCTGTTAACAACAAAGTACAAGTTGACATTCTCTTATTAATATTTAACATTTTACTCCAAAACTGGAGGTTGATAGTGATGAGATGCCATCCAGTACCGATTTCAACTCCACTGCATATCTATTGTATTGTCTAATACTCCCTTTCTCAAATCTACTAAAAATCATTAAAGTCGGTTGATATTTAACATTTATTAATATTTAATTAACCAAAAAATGACTGGTAAAAAATCAGAAAATGATAAAAAAAAATAATTCAAATTTTACAAAATAATCAATACTGTCTTTGATTTTATAATGTAATAATAAACCCAAAAAATATTTCTTTAAAGTGCATAAAAAATTATTAGCTTATGATTTTTATTAATTAGGTTGTTTATGGATCGGTTAATTCATCAATTTCAATTTTTTAAAAATATTAAATCATTATTATGATTAACCATGTATCACTTAACTATAAAAATGATTCAGTTAATCAGTTTTTCAGTTTTTAACTATTATTACATTTAAAATATTTAAAATTTAATATACTGTAAAATTAAAATACTTCAAAATATTAAAAAATTACTAAAATAAAAAATATAATTGAAAGAAACTTTTAATTTTAAGATTATTATTATCTTGATTGATAAATTGAAAAGATGAAGATATATAAATTAAATTAAAAATTTTAAAATCGTTAATTTTATAAATCGAAAAGGTGAAGAATTAAAAAATAAATGTTAATTTTAAGATTATTATTATCTTAGTTTTATAAATTGAAAAACAAAAATAAAAGAAAAACAACATCCAAAAATGAAACCCGTGATCAATGTTAATTTTCATAATAACTTAGTCATTTAAGCTATAGTCCAAGCTTAATTAAACCGGATAGTTCAATCAATTCATTCAATCATGAATTTTTTATATCAAAATTTGAAATTAAGATCAAAAACCAAGAATAATAAAAAACTAAATCCTAAAACTAAATCATCTGATCCATTAATCATTAATTTCTTTTTTGTCTCATCAATTTCAATTCTATGGGTTTTTTGACACCCCTAACTATCACTAGTAAATAATAATAGAAGACGAACAAGGAAAATCAAGACATCACATCACATGATCTGTTGACGTGCCAATTTTAACTTCCCCTTGACAAGGATCGGCCGACCATTTCCGCATGGAATTGCGTAAATCAGAATGCTACTTCCCGGAAAAAGGAATTGACTTAACGAGAGAAAGAGAGGGCTAACCAAGATGTAGATGATTGAGGAAATTATGACAGTAAGATAGCGACCAAGGAAAGAATCCGCAACAACAGCTCCAAGCACCGGCAAAAGGGTAGCTGTGCCCGACCATTTGTTGACATTCTCGGCTGCAGCAGCCGTGGACTGGCCAAGTGAACCAGTTAAGTAAGTTATAAGATTTGCAGATATCCCAAAATACGCAAATCTCTCAGCCACTTCCACAACTGAAAAGGAAAAGGAGAGAAAATTGTTTCTCTTACGCACAAGTTGATGGCTTTAGCAGTAGAATTAAGGTGATGGTTCAGTGACATAGAGAATATACCTATGATGAAAGCTGCTGAGCGCCATCCGCCGGAGCTTGATCGGTAAACTGGGTGGCCTTTGTGGTCAACGAATCCTTGGACAGCGTCGTCCATTAGTGGAGTAGAGGTAGAGGAAGCGAGAGGGAGATGAGAAATGGCCATTTTGATTGGGCTTTAGTATGGATGGGATGGCATTTTTTTTATAGGTCTCTTGTTCATAGAGACATTTACCTGTACCATTATGTTTTAAGAAGACAAGATAAATCAATTCAGCCTGACGTTTCTATTTCTGAGCAGTCGCTATGCGAAAGCTGTTGCTCGAAAAATAAAATTGTCCTGCGGCTATTCATTGCTCCGTGTGTTTATTATTTGCTGTAGATAATAATGATGAAAAAATAATTATATGTAATTATTATTAATATTTGATAATATTATTAATTATTAATAGTATTGTATTATATTATATGAATTTAATATTAATAATAATAATAATTTTACTATTATATAATATTAATATTAATATTATTAATAAATTATTTATTATTATTATTATTATTTACTATTAGTGGGAGGGACATTTAGGGACATTGACTGGGTAGGCCTTGAGGAAGGGGAATTGGTCACGGTGAGATTTAAATTTTTTGCCACATCATATTAATTCATGTCATATCATATGGCCCTCGTTAAACCGGTGGCCAATTACATTTTCACATCAAACTCAAAATATATTTACAAAACACACCAAACTCAAAATATATTTACAAAACACACCAAATATGTATTATTTTAAATTTTTTACATCAAACATAGAAAAAGCCTAGTTTTGAAGGGCTGTAATAAATATTTATGATATGGTCATTGGGGTTGCTGGATGATCGGAAATCATAAGATAATGGACACAAAACTGTTTATTAATATGTTTTGGCTCAGTGATTGCATCCTTATTTTTGGCGGTTGAGTTTCGTATTGCTCGATAAGTGCTTTATACTTACCATGGAAGGGCTCGCAGAAACAGGCATCCTATTTCTAATTGGACGAAGAGTAATTGTCAAGTCAATAAAGGATTGAAGCCAAGGAGATGGGATTTAAGAGTTTGAAAAGATTCTTCTGTCCATTATATTAATTGGGTTTTTCCCATTTGCATTGGTGCTGTACATATGCTATTGAGATGTTATTGAATTGGAAAACTAGCAAGGAAGGGGAAATTAATAGAGAAGAAAACCATCGAGTTATTTCCAAATGTGGCGAGGACGCTGCATGATGCTCGCCCTTGACTGGTTAGAGTTTTTGCCTTTAAAGCTCTCCAGAGAAATGATATCCCAATTGCCGTTATACCAATATGTGAAGTAGACTTCTGGAACTCGCTCCACTTTCCAATAGTCTCCATCTTCTCCTCCATGGGGATGCATTGCCATGATTAATTCTAAAGGCATGTTGTAGAACTCCAAAACTTTTAGCTCATGCAAGTATTCAATGCCCAATGGCACCCTCTGCAACGATCTGCAGCTCTGAACAATCAGCTTTTCTAGGTTAGGCATTGCTCCCTGCTCAATGGTTATGCTGTTGAGCCTGTCCAGCCTGTTTACTCCTAGAAATTTGAGCCTTTGAAATCCCTTTGCTTTAAAGCATAATACTTCTCCATCATAAACCTGCACAAATTCGAGATGCACCAGGTTTGGTAAATGCTGAAGCAACAGCAATGGATCATCGTTTAATCCACTCCATTTCAGAACAATCTTGACCAAACTGTCCAGTGAAGATATCCATGCTGGTAATCTCTCCAATCGTCCAGTTAAGTATAATCGTTGTAGAAATCTAGGAGGGGAAGATAAGTTGTCAACGTCGATGATCTCACTTTCTTCTACTGAACAAATAGACAATGCACGAAGGTTTCTCAGCCTTTCAATGGAAGCACACAGTGTCTTCCCGTCTTCTCTCCTTAAATTTACAATGCCAAGCCGCCTCAGCTGATTCAGTTTTCCAAGTTCTGTCAAAACATGATTGCCTTGACTTGCCTCCAGGAAGCAAAGCTTTTGGATGGATTGTAAACTTCCTATTTGAGCTGGTACCTTGCAGCCATATTTGGTGTGAATTTGATCATCAGACTTGATTTCGTAGCGGTATGCTAGCAGGTGGCGAAGCTTTCGAAGCTTCAGAATCTCGGAAGGCAATTCAGTAACATGGGTATGCTTCAGATCTAAGGTTTCCAGGTTCTGAAGCTTGCCAATTGAGCTTGGAATGGAAGTGACCTTGGTATTTCTCAGTCTAAGGTATTTTAGAAGGTAGAGACTTACAACTTGGTGCGGAAACTTCTTTAAAGGGGCGCCTTCCAGATCTAAAACATTCAGCAGCCTTAAACGACGAGATGACAAGTTCAATACGAAGGATTCGGGCAAAGAATCCAGCCACCAAAACATAAGCAGTGAACGCGGCCGAGAGGTGACAAGTATTTCTTGTATGCTTGGCATGACATTGTGTATTGACAAGCGACGAACCTTTTCAGGCCACATCATGCTGGCACTCTGTTCATTAGCTATGGCTGCAAAATCCTGGTCCCTCGACTTCAGGATTATCATTTCTAGCAGAATATCATGGATTCGGCATGTTTTAACCCGTCCATCAGAAGTTGTCTCTACCACTTGGACCAAGCTTCTTTTTATAAGTTCATCAAGGTAGCTTTCTGCAACTTCTTCCAATGTCATTCCTTCCTTTTCTTTCACGAATCCTTCTGCTATCCATAATCGAACAAGCCTGGTATGCTGGATGGAATCACCCGGAGGAAAGATGCTGAAATACATCAAACAGTATTTGAGATAGTAAGGCAAATCATTGTAACTCAACGACAGTATGCTTTTCAATCTATCGTTGTCTTCCAGGGCCACGCCAAGGCTTCGGTGCATCAGTTCCCATTCGTCTATTCTACTTCTGTCCTTGGTTGCAAGAACACCACCGATTGCCACAATGGCCAGCGGCAATCCCTGGAATCTGACGAGGATTTTTTGCAAAACGCTAACTAGATGAGACGGACAAGTATTGTTCTGAAATATTTTCCTGCAAAACAATGTCCATGACTCTTCCTGAGATAATGGACTCAAGTTGTAGGCTTTATCAGGAGAAGCCACAAAGGCTACTTCGTGATTCCGTGTTGTTAGCAATATTCTGCTGCCACAGCCATTTTTTGGCAATACACGCTCAAAATCAAACCAAGCTTTCGTGTCAGAAACATTATCCAACACTATAAGGTACTTCCTTTCCTGAAGAAACTCGTTGATTACGGTTCGGAGTTTCTCACTGTCCATACTTTCAACTCCTTGAGGATCTGATAATCGAAGAAAATGGAAGAGTTGAAGAATTATATCTTCTAGCAAATCCTCTGTCGTGAAAGATTGAGAAAGGGTGATCCAAGCACGGAATTCAAATCGTTTCTTCACTTCTTTATTGTGATACACCTTCGTCACCAAGGTGGTCTTGCCCAGACCACCCATTCCAACGACCGAGACTACTTCACGATCCGATTTGTCTTCGAAAAGCCACTCAATAAGCTTCGTCTTGGGGCGTTCTATGCCCACTGGATTAGCTTCTTCAAGTTGAAGGGCATCCCTTCTTCTGGAGGGCATCCTGTCATTTCTTGAGCTTGAGCCCTGTTCCATGATATTGTTTCTTACCAAGTATCTTCTATGTGTTTCTGAAATTGTTATCACTCTAAGTTTAATACGTTGCATTTTCAAAGCAATTCCACGGCGGGATTTCAGGCTTTTGATCAAGTTATACATCTTCCGAAGAGAAGGACCGAATCCATTTCCATTATCCGAAGGAAGGTGAAGCTTGAAATCATCAAGAGCATCTTCAAGATCATAGACCACATATCTCACTTTCTTGGCAAACACTTTAAGCTGAAGATCACTATCCTCCATTGCCTCTGCAACTCTTAAAAACGCTTTCATGAATTCTAGTTCATCATTAATATACTCAGCTTCTTCTCGAACTTCTGACAACAACCTCCCCTCTGTTTGCAGAAATTCTGTCAGCTTAGTAAGCAGAAACGCTACAGATCCTTCAGCCATTGCTTCTTCTGGTTGTTAAATCGAGCTTGGTTTTTTATCAGGTTGGAATATAAAATGTAAAAAAGGTTATGACAGGACACCTTTTTGCTGGTGTAAGTTTTGAAATTGAACCCAACTTTATAGTCTGATTCTGGCACCAAGTCAATTGCCCATTTCAGTAAGAAACATGGAACTTACTTGCCGAGTTCCTGATCTATAGACTTTAGAAGAGATTCTGATTGGAGTATTAAAAATGATATACAAAGTCTTTCGATACATTAAAGGGCAAGAACTTGTTGGCTGTCCCATCAACGAGTATAGTATTATATTGATTGAAGCGGCCAATTAGCGATTTGGAGAGAAGTGTACGCTTGGCCATCTCCATCAGCAAGGATAAACTAATCAACTCGCAAAATATTCATATCTGCAGAAAAAGGCATTGAATTTGAATGAAATGTTCAATTTCCTAACTTGAATCTGCTTAAGCCATTCTTGTCACGAAACACTGAAAAGATTATAAACCACAAGTTATGTTTGGAGTAGATTTCGATAAAACATTCCAAAGCCATCACTTTCAAGAATGATTCAGCATCTAATAGGATTCTCTTCCATTTTCTCCTTGCTTGAGACAAGATTTCATTTGCTTCACCTGTAAGAAAGGAGAAGGGTCAAAATTTAGCGCTCAATGTATTGGTTCTATTTCCTGGCAACTTGCTAAACCCATGGTGGTTTTTTTACGAATGCGTGAAATATGATTAATAAAAGAATGAATATGTTCATGAAGATTACCATAATTAATAATTGCAAAATGTAACGTTGAAACAACCATTATTAGATCACTTTCTTCTCTCTTTCAAATTGTAAATCTATGAGCCGTTGAATTGCCATTTCATGATCTACAATTTGCACTTATTTAATGGGCCATCTTATGTTGGTTCCAACCCAACTCAGTCCCTTCGATTGATTGCTTTCTCCTCTTGTAGGGTTCTATGTTTCCCAATACCCTCCCTTTATGACTTCATCCTTATTTTATTAATCAACATTAGCATTTTCATATTTAAATGTTACTTGATTTATCATTAATTATACTTTATGTTAATATAAAATTATATAACATGGTTTTGTGATTCAAACTTAATTCCTAATTTTAAATTAAATTTAATATATTAATAAATTTAATTTTCATTAATTCTTTTGTAGATTGATACAATATTGTTATAGCAAACAACTAATATTTTTAAATAAATAATTATGTTATACAAAAGAAGACACATGAAAATTGAGATTTTTTTTATGAATAAACTTTAACTTATAATAGGAAATTAATTTATGATGTAATGAGAAGATAAAGATTCGGGTTGGGAGTAAGTGGTTAATTAATTAGTTTGGGAATTTAAGTGATTAGTGCTGTGAATTCAGGGGACTAAACCTAACATTTTACCATTATTACTATTTCAAAGTGTCAAATTGTATCTATCTAATTATTTATTCATGTTGAGATGAAAAAGACAGTAATTTTTTCCATGGAATTTTGTAGATGATTTATAAAATAGGAGCTCGTACTAGACACAACTTTGAAAAACCGAGTTAACTCAGAAAATCATTAAGTGGGTAACGTGCAAAGAATGAACAGATTTATGCATAATAAATATTCAATATTGCTTTGCCCTATGGAATTTTGTATGTAAGTCCATATATTTTATAGCTGCCAAGTCCCTTTATGATGTGGTCATGCAGGGCGCCGGTCCATTCTTCACTCCCTTCCTAATGCATAGCATCTTGTTTTAATTTTATTCATCAAATTACACGGTACAATGATTTGTTTGAATTTTATTAAAAATGTAACTGGGTTTTTATGATAATTAAGGATACAGATGTGATTTTTGGAGGATAATGATTGAAATATTAAAGAATATAATCTCCAAGTCTGAATAGGTGTCATATTTATTTATTTTATTTTATAGGATAATGACTCAAATATTAAACAATGATGCCCTAATAAATGACATGAGTTTTCTTTTCAAATAGTACTATTTCTTGGAATTTTTCAGGTTTGGTTTTACTGTAAATCATCATTTATGGATTTTTGGTCTTTTTCTTCGAACCTTCCTCTTCGGATGAGTTTTTTCTTCCAGGATTTAATTCAATCAAATATATTTTACTTGGATAAAAGATCAGAAATCATTTTATTATTATTTGTAATGGTTTGGTAAGTTGGATGAAATTTTAAGTATTTTTATATTTAAATTTAAAAGGTAATGAATTTTATAGTTAAAATTTAGTATGTGATAATTAAATTTTTAATGAATATATTATTTTATGTAAAATATAATGTGTTAGAATTTTATATTATATTTGATATATTATTTATATTATATTTATAATTGAATTGAATTGGTATAAATTAATATGTAATTAAAAGTTGTTGTAATGAAAATTTATAGTGTTTTATTTTTAAATTTTATATTGTATTAGATGAAGTTATAAAATTATTTGAATTATGATAAAGTTTAAGTATTTATTTATTTAGGGTTTAGGAAATTATGATTTATTTTAGGATGCATAATTTGGTAAAAATAATTTATGTGAAATTATATTTGAGAAGTTAATTAATTATATTTGGCTATATAATTTGAAATAGGCATAAGTTATACATTTATGTGATTAAAAATTTTATATTAATTGTTATGAAAATTTATGTGAAATTATAATAATTGTTATAAATAGTAATTAATTGTACTGGGTTTAGAATTTTTAAATATTGTAGATTATTTAAATTTGGAAATGGAGGGCAATGGAAAATATAGAAGAAATTGGATTTTAATATGATTCAATGATAATTACCATGAAAAATGGTATAATGATTGTGGAGAATATCATGTGGGGCTATGATGCGAATAAGCCTTTCAATTGGAAGAGGGAAATTCACTTGTTACAGAGTTAAGGTCCTTATAAGCACCAAGTATTCATCGTAGATCATTAGATGATTCATCTATCAAAAGGAATTTATCATTTGTTGAAAAAAATAATAAATTAAATTTTAATATGTATCTTTTAGATGATTTAATGTTTGATTATTAGATAGACAATCTGATTCATTAGATATGCGAAGAAAAATTTGATAGTTTACAAAATCACCATCTAGCATACATTCATTAGATCGAGTTATGAAATAACTCCTATTAATTTATATCTATATATGATTATTTTCCTCCCTTATTTGGAATGGTGCTGCTCTGAAATTATTGATGCGACATCCGAATGGATTTGAACTTAGGGCATAAGAGGACTAATTCCTTTGCTTGGTTATGTAAGACATTTGTTTGTTCAACACAAAATGTCTACTTTCATTGTATCATTATATGAACAAAATGATCATTATACATTGATGAATTTAGTTGATAATGAAATTCATCTTCAAGTGCCCAATGTCACCCCATAGCATGAAATATTATTGTAGGTATGTATGTTGTCACTCTTGACCTATTAAGAAGAATTAAATATATGAACATTTAAGTTAGTAAATTAATTATTTTAACCTTTAAAAGTAAGGTATACATTAAATACTAAATAAGAATTATAATTAATTGTAGTAAAAAGGAAGAGATTTTTTGAAAATTCAATATGAGTTTATTACAATTTATGAAATGATTATACCATGATTTGGACTTTTTTTTTTGTTATACCCTATAACCTTACAAGTAGCAATCAAGGTTTTCCGTTACTTCAGCAAAAAATGGCTAGCATTTTAAGTGTTTTAAGTGATCGACAATGCATCTCATCATCACATACACCACAACCAATATCAATGCCAATTCAATTCTCTAGAATCCAAATGCAACAAACAACTACGCGTAGGAGACGTCCAACCATGGCTTCTAGAAGGTAATCATTTAATGATCCCATAATGGAAGGTGTTATCCTTATTTCGCCATCAAAGACGCCATATAATTACAGTCAGATATTCTGTAGAGCTTTTACAAATATAACAGGTCCATCATCATCGACTCTTCTAACTGATTTTACATTTTATATACAAGACAATGTAGGACCTAGTTCTTTATTTTTTCATCAACATAATTCTCCTCAATTGTCATATCAACAACACTTTCAACCATCTTTTCATCATGAAACTCCCTCAACCTTTTTCTCACAATTCACAAACATGTCACCTTTCTTTACATCATCTGAAGTTTATCGAGTTACACCCACATTAAATGTGATGCCAGTATTTCCTATTACTTCAAGTCAATTTGAAGATTTTCATAACACACTAGTTAATATTTTTCTACCTTCACCATACATACCTTCTCATAGTCCACAATTTGATCTAAATGTTACTATACCTAATCCAAATTATGAAAAAGTAAATGAAAGTTAATCATCACAAAATCAAGAGGAAGATGAATAACCTTGATGTGGCATCGATCATCATTTACGATTTCATTAATGTACTCAACCAATTAATGTTTACTTTTCTATATAATTATAGTTCACTCTTATTTTCCTTTTGTTTTTACAATTATATTATTATCAAATATATTGACATATTATTACACAATAAACCAACCATGTCTTTCAACTATAACATCATTTCTTACAATTACCAACATTATTTAATATTAAAATTAATATATCATTTACAAACTAAAATTTATTATTACTTCATTCATTAATTTTATCCTTATTATTAACTACTGAAAATCCTCCTACTAATGGCAACACGTGCGATTTATAGTGGTTCGGCCAAACTCTTGTCTACGTCCACTTTCTCCTAAGTCTCAACTTAGGGTTCCACTAATATTTCAATCAAATTACAAAATGGATTCCCAAATGAATCCAATACCCTAGTGTTTTCAAGGCTCACACTCAAACCTTTACAATATTAATCCTCACAAACTTCTCAAATACAAATTAATCCCCAAGGATTAATCACACATCAATCCCACAATGATAAAAACTAATCCCTAAGTTGTAGGAATACAAACAAGAAAGTATTTGAGGAATACAAGCTTAAATTTACTTGAAACAGATGAAATAAGCCTCAAAGAAGGAAATTGCTCTGCAAAGTTTAGCACGTTAGAAATGAAGTGTATTGAAAGTTCTTACAAAAACTAGTCGTTTAACAGATGTAAAAGTCTGTTTTATAAGTCGCGTACAGTCGTACCAGACATGTACGCCCGTACGGATTCAAATATATCCGTTGGAAAAATAGAGGGAAATGTGGTACAGTTGTACCATCACTTGATACGTCCGTACCAAACCAAATTTCCTGACAAGCAATTTTCCTGCGAGTTTGCGTATGGTCGTACCACCAATGATATGCCCGTACCAAACAGGTTTACTGATAAACTATTTTCCTATGAGCTCGTGTACGACCGTACCACCCAATGGTACGCCCGTACCAAACTCAATGAAACAATATCAATTATGTACGGCCAACCGTATGATCGTACCACTCAACTAAACTATTTGGTACGCCCGTACCAACACAGAAAATACTATGAAAAATTGCAACTAACTTAAATTGACTCACACGTGACTCAAACATCAAAACCTAAGGTCTAACAACTACTATTTCTTATTTTATCATTTTAAATAATTTATAAATTTTTTAAATTTTTTTCCTATATCTTTTTTGGCATAAAAAATATTCAAAACTTACTTCAATACCTATTTCATTTATAATTATTAATACATTTTTATAACATTAACAAATTATGAAATTTTTTAACATAAATTTCATGAATTACGAAATTAAACAATTTACTCCATTCTCAATTTTATTCAAAATTATATTAAATTTAAATTTTTTTATCAATCTATAAATATTAAAATTACTTCATTATTTTAAAACTGTAATCATCTTCTTATTTCTTATTTCATTTTTAAGTTTTTCATATTTATTAAAAAAACATTCTCATTTAATCATAAATTTATAATCATCATTGGATACGTGATTTTAAAATCATCTGTTATATAGACAATTTCTTAACAAAACCATTTTTGATCATGGAAGCAAAATGGCCAACTTCACAGGTGATTTTCTTGTCAAAATTTTTAAAAATAATAAATAATTATCATATTATTTTGAGAATTAGTTTCATTTTCACATTATTTTGAAAAATAGTTATGAAAAGGTCATTATTCAATACTTTAATCCATTTTACTTGATTATTTATCCCATCAATACTAATAGCTGAAAATTAAGATTTTTTTTATTTTTTTTATCATAATTGATAATAAAATTTTATTAATTATAATTATTAAAATCTAAATTGATATTAAAAATACATTACTTTTACATTATTTCTTATTATAGTTCTTCCATTATATAAAATTTTTTGAGCAAAACTACATATTAAATAAATTAATTAAAAATATTAAAAATAATTATTTATAACATAATAATAAATTTAATTTAAATATCTAAAAGAAATTTAAAATGATGTATGTTGATATGAATTAATAATCTGTAGAAATTTTACAAGTAATTATAATTAATTAAAATTAATTTCAATTTTAAACATGTATGTAAATTCTGGACGGTTAGAGCAGCGAGAAGCATTACCATTGAAAGGCTCTTTTCTAGGTTGGTTAAAAAGAAGCTGTTTTGCAGGTTCATGAATATCGACAAAGGAAAAAATTCAAAAAAACATTACCGGAAATGGAAACATTTCCCTGTGATAAGGCACATGGACCAATAACAATAAAACAATGGCTGAGCCATCCTTCCCTGCTTAGGAATCCACGTGCCATTTTATTTACTTGGCTGAAAACAAAAATAACAGTTTTTTTTTTAAATCATATGCTGTTATTTTACGTGAAAGAGAAGTTAATTTTTAAAAAAAAAAGATCAAAAATTGTAATAAATTAGAGGAAGTTGAAGATCAGTTGGTTGCAATCATATGGTAAGGAGATCCTCATCATGAATTATATTAATGGAAATACGGGGCTAGAAAAATAACCTTCTTTTTTAGGAAAGCTTTAAGAAGTATGAATAAATACAAGCATGGAGGACAATGTGGAAATCAATATAGATGACAATGTACCCTCTTCTTATGTTATCTCATAAAATGGTTTAATTTCAATATTCAATCTGAATAATTAAAACATGTTGAATTTGCTTGAACAACCCGTTTTCTTCATCATCCGAATGGACAATAATTAAAAAAGGAAATTTGCACTGCTGGCCCCACCACACTCAGCTTTCTTTCTTTCCTGCGTTGTATCTCATCATTTCCGCCCGAATTTTCTACAAACGTATGTCAATTTTGATCCCATGACAGCCTGTTTTCTAGGTAATCAGACGTGTCAGAAAGTGAGGCCTTGCAACGCTTTTAGACTGGTTCAAAGACGAACGATGTAGAGGGGCTGTGATATTATTCTATTTGACAGCTCTGTCACAGTGTATATTTGTTGTTTAAGATTTCCTTGGGAGGAATAAAATCTTTGTTGTAATTAGAGAGTATTGGTCCTCCATTAATTTTTCTGTAATAAAAACTCAATTACGTGCAGACATGTTTTTCTTTTGGTTAATTGCCTTGCAATTGGCACTTCCGCACTGCCCATTGTTTCGTGAACAGGAGACAGCGTGGCCAGTGAAAATTGTGCGGTCTTCTTCTTCACAATTATTTCCAACCATCTACAAATATAATTATTGTGTTTAAGTCTTAATTGTATTTTTAAAAATGCTTTCTCAGTATTCCATGTAGCGAGGCGACGGCAAAACCTTCTACCTTGAACATAAGACATCAGCAGGATAAAAGAAATTAAAATCTACATAAACAACGGGCTATACAGCTGTTAGGAAAGTTTAAGAGAGAAGCCTGCGATGAGTGCGCTAGCTGGCACAGTCTGGTTCCTTTTCCCACTTGTCTTGTTTGAAATTTATCCAACGAATATTTGTTATTATTATTTTTTTAATCTTTTGAATGATTAATCATAATTATGATTTTGATATATTTAGTAAATAATAATTTTTTCCAGAATAAATAATTTCATGATTCCGTAGAGTTGGTTCATTTTCTTACAACTAGAGTTCGGCCTTTGTCTTCTTTTTAAGCCCTTCTTTTCTCTTCTTTAATTTCTTTGTCCATATCATCTCTCTTTCCTCTCCCTATCTCTTTTTCTTTTTTATCAAGGATTACACTCTTCCTGTCGCTTTCTCATGGCTGAGGAGACCCAGAAGCCAGCAGCTGCCCCGGAAGCATCAACAACGGACCAGGTAGTGCTGGAGGAGAAGCCTGTTACTGAGAAAGAACCGGCTCCTGCGCCAGAAGCTGAGCCCGAAAAGCCCCCGGTAACGCCTGAACAAGCAGCAGATATTGAAGAAGCAGTTGTTGAAGCTATGAAAGAGGAGACCAAATCCAAGGAGGAAGTAAAAATTTCTGAATCAGCTTCTTTCAAAGAAGAAACTAACGTTGTTGGCGAGTTACCTGAAGTTCAAAAGAAAGCTCTTGATGACTTGAAACAGCTTATTCAAGATGCTCTAAATAAGCATGAGTTCACCTCTCCGCTGACGCCGCCTCCTCCTCCACCGGTTGTTAAAGAGGAGGAGAAGGTTGAAGAAACAAAACCTGAAGAGGGAAAGACTGAAGAAAAAAAGGAGGAAGAGAAAACTACTGAAGAACCTAAACCGGTGGAGGCTCCAACAACTAGTGAAGAGCCTAAACCGGTAGAGGCCGAGACTGTAAGTCTACCACCACCGGCGTCGGAAGTCAAAGAGGAAGAAAAAGTTGAAGAGAAAAAAGATGAATCAGCTGGCGTGAAAGAAGAAACAAAGGAGCCTGCAGTTGTCACCGAAGAGGTTATAGCAAAGGTTACTACTGTGGATGACGACGGAGCCAAGACAGTGGAGGCGATTGAAGAAACCGTAGTAGCAGTTTCTGCTCCGCCGCCACCTGTGGCTGAAGAGAAGCCAGCGGAAACAACTCCAGTAGAGGAGTCCAAAACCGAGGAAGCCCTTCCTCCACCGCCGGAAGAAGTTTTCATCTGGGGGATTCCAATTCTCGGAGATGAGAGAAGTGATGTGATCCTCTTGAAATTCCTGAGAGCTAGAGATTTCAAAGTTAAGGATGCTTTCACCATGATCAAGAATACTGTTCGTTGGAGAAAAGAGTTCGGAATTGATGCTTTGCTTGAAGAAGATCTTGGAAATGAATTAGGGAAAGCTGTGTTTATGCATGGATTTGACAAGGAAGGTCACCCTGTTTGCTATAATGTTTTTGGTGCTTTCCAGGACAAGGAACTGTATCAAAATTGCTTTTCTGAGGAGGAAAAGCGTGTGAAGTTCTTGCGATGGAGGATCCAGTTCTTGGAGAAGAGTATCAGGAAGCTTGATTTCAGTCCTAATGGTATTTGCACAATTGTTCAGGTCAATGATCTCAAGAACTCGCCTGGACCAACTAAGAGAGAGCTGAGACAGGCCACTAATCAAGCAGTTGCCATACTTCAAGATAACTATCCAGAATTTGTTGCCAAACAGGTAAACATTATACAAATTCCATTGTTCAATCTTCACACTAACATTGAAATCTTGAAGGAATGACCTACATGACTGGTAATTTTACAGGTTTTCATCAATGTGCCATGGTGGTACCTTGCATTCAATAGAATGATCAGTCCTTTCCTGACACAAAGGACTAAGAGCAAGTTTGTCTTTGCTGGTCCATCCAAGTCTGCAGAGACCCTTTTCAAGTAGGCACAAAAAATTCTTCTTTCTTGTTTTTTTTTCCTCTCTTGGTCGATCATTAATGAATCCCAACAAATGATTTCATTGCAACTTTAATGCTGATTTCCCTTTTCCAATATTTTCCTCTTTAATGAGTCAATCATTGATCTACATCTCCTGCCATAACAAAACAGATACATTGCACCTGAACAAGTTCCAGTCCAGTACGGTGGACTAAACAGGGAAGGCGATCAGGAATTCAGTGTCAGTGATTCTGTCACAGAGGTTACAATCAAGCCATCAACAAAACACACAGTTGAATTCTCAGTTTCTGAAGTGGGTATTCAAATCTATCAAATTTATCTCTAAAAAGCTAGACATATTATACTAATCGGAATTTGCTTAAATCTGCAGAAATTTCTTCTGGTCTGGGAGCTACGAGTCGTGGGCTGGGACGTGAGTTATGGAGCGGAGTTCGTGCCAAGTGCAGAGAATGGTTACACCGTAATAGTATCAAAAACAAGAAAGATAACCCCAAGTGACGAGCCTATAATCTGCGACACATTCAAGATCAGCGAAGCAGGCAAGATAGTGCTCACCATCGATAACCAAACCACCAAGAAAAAGAAGCTTCTATACAGATCCAAGACCAAGCCCTTGTCGGAATAAAAAGGTTTCAAGGGAATTAAAATGGCAGAAATACGCAAGGAGTGACTTTTTTTTTTTTTTTTCGTAAAATAAAAAGGGGGTTTATATATATATAAATTTGTTTAATGCGTTGATTTATGTAACTTATGATTTGAATTTGATGCTGGTTGGTCGGGTGGGATTTGTTTAATTGTATTATGGATAATGTTATTGGTAAAATCGGAATGACACATTTCAGATAAATTGTATTTGGGGATGTGCATATGGGCAATATACTTGAATGGGATCCATTAATTCTAAATCCAATTCATCATAATACATGCCTCTGTAGATTGCATGTTATGTTGTTTTCATGCCCGTAACAAACGTGATAGCAAAGAAAAAGTTGGATAAAATATTCAGAAAGTAAGAAGTGGAGCGCAGAAGGCATATATCCTCTCGACAGCTGTCAGTTGGAAATACTTTAATTATTATTATTATTGAAATGGCGGAGTCTTCTTAAGCAAGAAAGCTTATATTCGTTGCACTTAACGTTGACAATTCGCTTTCTAAATTTTCATTGCGCTGGATTTGTCCTATCCTAAACTCAATCCTGTATTAAGTGACATTACAAATAACACATCAACTCTTGCCCAACGATTCCAAGTCAGCTTACTTATATGGAGCTTTCTTAATTATTTAATTCGTATGATTCTAAAATATTAACACTCCCAAAAATAGGTATTTCCATTTAATACGAATTGTATTATTTAAATTCAAGTATTGGGATATAAAATGGAAACAAATTATCAAGTACAGTAAATTGTTATAAAAATTTATTCTCAAGAATTCTAATAGACATCTCTCTCATAAAAGTTTTAAAAAATCTCCATTAAATCAATCAATTTTTTAATTAAAACAAAATGTTCCTTATACAAGAAAGTGTGGTTGCATGTCAACCCAAGTATGCTCGTGACTTGCTAAAAAAATTTAGATGGGGAGGCTGCAAAGAAGTTTAACAAGGGCGGATTTTACGTTTATGGGTAGTTCCTTATCATGATTTACGGCTTTTCCGACTGATATTCACCTTGGTGCAACATCAAGAGTGGTAAAGTATCTGTAAGGAACAACAAAAGAAGGCATCATGTTTGCACAAGGAAAGCCAATCATTCTTGAATAATATATCAAGTACCTCTGGTTTTGTTCTCTCTCTTACGACTGCTACCCATCATGTTTTTTGGCTCACAAAAATTATGGAAGATATTGGTATGAAGCAGGAAGAAGCAAAGGCTTATTCACTTTCACAATAAATCTGCTATTTGCTATAGTTGAAAATCCGGTTAAACATGGACCAACTAAGCATATCAGCCTCAAATTCCCTGTTGTTCAAGATGCAGAAAAAATGCAATAATCAAACCCGTTTATTGTAATTTACAAGTTCAATTAGTAGATATTCTCATAAATCCATTGACAAGAGTTTGAAGTGAAGCACTAAAAAGAATACTTGAAGTTGAGGAGTATGTTAGGAATGGTAAAATTGCATGTCAAACTTGAAGACAAGTATGGTGTGAAAAGATTGAAGATTTACCTTTTCTTCTTATAGTCTTAATAAGCTGATAATGTCAACTAAGAACGATTTGAGTTCTTCCAATTGTAAAGTTAATATTTTGTAAAATTAGCTTATATCTAATTTTTCTTCGAATACCTTGCACTTCTGAATGGAATACTGAAGTTATCGACGTTTGCAGGCCACTGCCAGACCTGTTCAGCGGCCGAACAGTGGTCTTCTTACGGCTAATGATGTGACAAGCGTTAACCTTGAACCAGTAAGGACTCCTGTATAATGTCAGCTGCTGGAGGGAAGGTTTCACTGTGCAACATGGTGACATTTAAGGTACAAATATTGCGGTTTTTCTCGTCAATTATAACTGATGAGGATGAGTTTCCGCCCTGTAGCTTATGACAACATTCATGTCTCCTCCTCCTGCTTCAACCTTCCTAGCATTCCATCCTCAAGAAAATAACATCATAGCCATCAGATTAATTGGAAGGTTCATCTATTCCATAAATAGAATACCAGAGTAGATGAGGTGATTTCTCCAGGAAAAACTAAAGCGTCGCCAAAGGAGAATAACTGGTTTAGCATTTTCTGCCAACCTTAACAGATAAAAACTCTAAATGTGAATGTGTCCAATAGTCTTTCTACAGAAACAAAGTGTTGATCAAATAGCCATAAAAATTTCATGCCAAGGTTCATTATTCATAAAGATGTAAACTTCAAGTGAACTATTGTAGATATTCAGTTAAAATGAAAAAACTGACACATGAACTATGAATCTTTAAGCATAGTTATGATCATGGAACGATATCCGGTAACAAAATCCCATCTTTATCATACTCAAGAATGCCAGATTTGTTCAATGGCCTGCACCTCCATCCCATTAAAATCCTCTTCTTGCACAGCTCCACTCCGCCATTTTTATCTCCCCAATCTGATTTTCTTCCACTTTCTGTACTTATCAAAGATTCACATTCATCTCCATCTTCCTTTCTTGATTTCTTCCCGCTTCCCATCTTAGCCAATGAATGAGCTATCTTCAACTTCTGCCTGGAGGTCAGTATTCTTGATGGAACTCTCGACAGGCTTCGGCTACTTCCCTGTCTTCCCATCGTTCTGCCTGTTGAGTTAGAATGGTTCTGGCTATTGAAACTGAAACTAGTTGTGTTGCTGCTATAACTATTGCTAGTGCTAAGACTGCCACTGGTATCAAGTTTTGTAACGTTGCCTGCAATGCAACTGAAACTGCAACTTTTCTTGTAGAAAGATTTTGATAAAGATACCGATCCTGACGGCTTTCTTGGCTTCTTGCTGTTTCCTCCCTTTTCCTTGTAACCCTTCTCTTGCTTTTCAATTTCCTTATGAAATGCCTTCTCATCTTCACCGGCCTCATCAGACTGTTCACTCCTTTTCGGGACTTGCTCCTCTGCTAAACCAGCTTGATGATCACTAAGATCATCATCACCATCACCATTTCTCTGAACCTCGATAGAATGAGATTTAGATATCCTTCTCTTTCTGGGATTGAAGACACTAGAGAAGATCAAGCTAACCCTCTTCGACATGGCTCTTTCCTTTTTCTCGTCTCTGACAACCGTAACATCACCATGGGCAGAGGATGCATTGCTTGTTTCCTGCATTTCTGAGGCTCTACAATATATTGATACCGATGATGAATGCTGTTTCAACAACAGCAGTTAGAACTTAGGGATGGGTTTATGGTAGCCATTATCATGATTTGTTGGAAGGAGAGCTGTGGACGTGGATAGAGGAGTCCTCCATTTGAGGGATTCATGCATGCAGGGGTAAATCAGTTATGAACGATGGAGTTTGAAGATTAGGCTGCTTGAAATTTGATTTAAATCCAATTAGCGCACTATTTGATCCATATTGTTAAGCTAACATTTCAAAAACTAAACCTATATTTTTCTCACTGTTCAAGAGAGCTAATTAATTAATTAATTAATTAATTAATCATTAAGCATGAAGTTTAAGCTGTGGTTAAGTAATTAAACCTTTAATTTGTAAAGACGATTGCCTGTTATTGCTGTTGCAATATATGTGAGGGTAAATTACCCAAATGCCATTGAACTTTGTTGTAGTTACAAGTTTAGTTTTTCTGTAAAATCGTACTAGAAGATAATTAATTTTCAGGGGATTATTATTATTTTGCCCCAAAATTAGGTTATAATTATAGTTTCGTCATTAAGTTTCTAAAATTCAATTTAAAATCCTTCAATTTTAATTCCATCAACAATTTATCCTTCCTACTATTTTTAGAAACTAAAATTTTCAAAAATAAACAATTTCATTTTAATCCCTTAATTTATTTTCTTATTCCAATCTTAGCCAAAATTAATTTTTAACATAATGTAATTTCAATATTTAGATGAGTAACTAATTAATTAATTTTCATTATCATAATATTTTTAATCAATAAAATTATTTTTATTTTATTAACGTCACTAATTCAAGCGTATTTAAAAAAACCTTTCATTAATATTTTAATGGAAAAATAAACTTATTAAGTGGTTATTATTTGATTATTTTAAATAAAATTGTAATAAAAATAAATGCTAATTAAAATCAAAACCTACAAAATAAATTCGATGAAGAGACGATCTTCACTATTGAAGAATTGTGTTTAGTTTTTTAATAAAATTTTCATTAATTGTTGGTAAGTGGGAGTTATTAATGCTTAACACAACACTTAATTATATGGCGTCGGAAATTAGGTAAGCAAGCGAACTAACCACCCGAAAAAGATTAACTTCAGGTTGCTTTTAACGTTACTCCTTACGTTAAAAAAAAAACATATTTTAAAATTAATTCTTTAATTTTTTTAAAAATATATATATATTTATCTATCTTTCTAAAATATTTTTAAATAATAATTTTATTAAAAAATCAAAAAAATACTTTTTCATATCATACTATCAAACGAAATCTTAAATATTTTTAATTTATGAAAGTAAAAATGTAAGTTATATTTAAGTTTTGAATTCATCATAAAATTAATAATTTATTTTTTAATAAAAAATATTTATATATCATTAATGCATTCTATCTAAACAAATAATTTACATCACATTTAAAGTATAATAATAATATGAGTTATTTTGTTCTTCTTGTGTTTTTATTATTGTCATAAAACCCAAATAAATATTCATATAAAACTTTATGATAAACCTTTGTTAAGTCATTCATGAAATTAACCGTTTACCTAAAAATCAGATAGCAACTAACGAGAGGGCGGAGCGTGTGCATTGGGTTTGCTGTTGAGCGAGAGCATCCCCCTACACCAACTACATTATTCATTGCAGGCTCATGTGCTTACCAAACAGTCTCTCTGCTTCTGTTTTCTTGTTTTATTTCTCATTTTCTTTGTTTCCTATATTTAATCAAATTCTTAAATTTTCTAGCACCAAAAGGTGATGTCCCTCACCCCAAGAGCCCCCACACCCCGACCCGATAGGACTGTGAAGGAGGTAAATCACGGTACCCAACGACCTCCGGCCTCTTAGATGAGGATCTGGGGTTTTGATGTCCACAAGGAGCCCATCCAGATGGTGTAACTCCCACACTGCGGCTGTCAAGACTTGAACCGTGGATCATCTAGCACCAACACCACATCCGAGTATCAACTGGACTACATCCGTACGGGTCAAATTCTTAAATTTTAATTCATATTCATGATCACCGGTAGCATTAATTATTCCATTTGATGTCAAGGAGTGGACTGCTTTCTGAAAGCAGCACTTTTATAATAAGAATATTTTATTAATTAGCAGCTAATCATGGGTGATAATTCTGCTTTTTCTCCATGTGAGCCATTCAAAAAAAGCAAGTCTGCCAAGTGCTGTCGCATTGGGATTATGTTCCACTCCCATTCCATCATTCTTACTCTTTTAACTCTTGATACCAAGAAAGCGATTCCAAGTCAAAAGACTTCCTCAAGGAATTATGAATCCATAGGCTTTATTAGCATGTACAAATTGCTGCTATATATATAATTAAGACTGCTGTAAAGTATACTTGATTATATAATACAAAGAGGTCCCTTCACGCCTGCACACTAAAGCCCCTACAGTTTGTTAGCAAATGGCAATGATAAAAGAAACTCACCTACCATCCTCTTTCTTCAAAATACCCAATTTTGTTATAATTTCGTATTATAATTACGCTTTAAAATCTTTAAATGAATGTGAAACTAATATTCTCCACCCAAGAATTGATAGCCTAACAAACCAAATGGCTGGTTTGTTTTGCGGACCAACTCTAACGCAGTCATCATCCCTATTACCCGCAATTCTTCCAACACATACTGAGAAGCTAGCGAAACTCCTTTCACCATTTCCATGGCTTACCATCTTTCTCTTTTCATGCTTTTCCATCATCGAATATTGAAGATAAGGGAAGAAACTGGAAAATTAAACCCAAGTATAATGTTTCAAAGATAATGACCATCAGAAACAAATCATTATCATCATTGTATAGAAAGTCCATGGTTAGGTGCACACACAAATAAAAGCAAGAATGATGGCCAAAAGTCCTTGTCCAACCTAACATATCATCTGTGGCAATGGTGGACCTGTGACTTTATTAAAACCATTTTGACTGCAAATCATATAGAATATATAGCATAACATGTATTATTTTTACTGAGAAATTCATATATGTATTGCCTTCAGCAACACTTTCTTCATATAGTTTACTGTTTTTTTTTTTTTATTTGCAGCAATTACTTATTTATTTCAACTAATTTTTCTGAAACTGTACTCAACTGTTAAACGCTTTTGATTTGTTTGGTTAGCATGAGATCATAATGCAAATGAAATGATGAATTCCATAACATTATTAAGTTGGCCCTGAACACTTTAAATTTGGTGAAGTTCTTGCAGCAAATTGAAACCCATTATGAACAAAAAAGAAAAAGAAAATGCATCACCAATTTGGTGCAGAGGCTACAGCCAGACAGAAGCATGGACAAAGCAAAACACGTGTATTTTGATGCTGAGTCTTTGTCCTCTTCTCCTCGTTTCCAAACTTTCTTTCATCCATCTCTTCCTATCTATCCACAAAATGTTGATGCATTTTTCTTGTTATATGATACCATATCCAACATGGATAATCATTTTCTTTTCTTGAGGATCCTTTTTATATAGAAGACAAAATCATTACATTAAAAGGACAAAGCATGCATGAATTTAAGGTATATTACAAGTTTTAGATTTAATTTTGACATGATTTTTACCATGTCAAATGAAAGAACCGCCTCGTATTATATATCGACTTTCATGCGCGGACGCAGACATCTGATTTAGATAAGTATTTTCCGATCCTTGTATGTTTCAGCATGAACATCGCCAAGAATCCAAAATTGGGGCATCCACACAAAAGTAAATGCACATAAGGAAACATCTTCAGCAAGTATTTTACAAGCACATGTCTCCCTATTCGCCTCATAATATATATTTTTGTTGGCACAAAATGATCCACAAAAAGCAATCAAAGACCCAGAAACATGTTCTTAGTATTCACTACTAACCATGGAGATAGGACCAACCCAGAAGCCAAAAACATGAGCAGTGAAAAGAAAGGTATCACAAAAGAACTTAGGGATAATAAATTAATTAATTTTGCACATCCATGTATATGAAGAAACCCAGTTCATTGAATGCAATGAAATCTTCAATCTGAGAAAGGTTTGATCTT
Organism: Dalechampia spathulata; assembly: GCA_948192965.1. Classification (NCBI taxonomy): domain Eukaryota; kingdom Viridiplantae; phylum Streptophyta; class Magnoliopsida; order Malpighiales; family Euphorbiaceae; genus Dalechampia; species Dalechampia spathulata. The sequence continues at coordinate 11,935 of CANYBF011356227.1, read as the reverse complement.
GAACCTGTAGAGGAGTTTCTTCTTCTTTGAGGTTGAGTTGTCCACTGTGAGTAATATTTTACCCAGTTCACCAACTTTAAAACTGTTAGTTATCACTGGTTCATCAGTTGGAGTTAATTTGGTCGGTTTCTGTATGATGACCGTGTATGCATCTTTCGCATCTGGTGCGAATTCTGCACCATAGCTCACCTCCCATCCGACTACACGGAGTTCCCAAATGATGACACATTTCTGCAACGCATTGTTGAGATTTTTGCATCAAATGTATATTATTTGAATTGTAACTGAAAAATTCAATATTTACCAAACATATAGAACAATCATATCAACTGCAAATGTTGAAACATAAAGAGAAGTTCTATCACCTCATAGATTATGATCTCCACAGTTTGTTTGGTGGCTGGTTTGATAGTTAGTTCAGTTACAGGATCAGCAAAAGTGAATTCCGGGCTGCAATCACAGGAATCCACGCCCAATCCACCATATTGAATAGGCACTTGTTCAGCTGATATATACCTGTTTTAACCATCAAAATTACAGGCTCATATCAGCCAAAAATTACCATATAAAAACCAACACAGATTGCCAACTTAGAAAAACAGAACATGCCTAGAATTTACTAACTTGAAAAGTGTTTCAGCAGATTTTGATGGGCCAGCAAATACAAATTTGCTTTTGGTTCTCTGGGTCATGAATGGACTGATCATTGTGTAGAAAGCAAGATACCACCAGGGAACATTGATAAACACCTATAAAAATCAAAAGCTAAAGAAAATAATGCACAAACCAATCAGAATCCAATCAAAAGAAGTAACAGAACATATACCTGTTTAGCTACAAACTCGGGATAATTGTCTTGAAGCACTTGTAAAGCTTGCCTAGTTGCCAACCTAAGCTCCTTCTTTCCGGGGCCAGGAGAGTTTTTAAGGTCATTAACCTGAAAGATGGTAGAAATACCACCTGGACTGAAATCAAGCTTCCTGATACTCCTCTCCAAGAACTGAATCCGCCACCTCAGAAACTTCATTCTCTTCTCCTCATCGCCAAACGCTTTCTGATACACTTCTTTATTCTGAAATTCCCCATAAACATTGTAACACACAGTATGCCCTTCCCTGTCCTGACCATACATAAACACAACCTTGTCCAAATCATCACCAAGATCTTCATTGATTAGCTCATCGATCTTAAACTCCTTTCTCCATTTAACCGTGTTCTTGATCATTATGAATGCATCTTTCACTTTGAAGTCCCTAGCTCTCAAGAACTTCAAAAGGATCACGTCACTTCTATCATCTTTAAGAAGTGGAATCCCCCAAATGGAAATTTCCTCCGGTAAAGATTCAACCTTTGGCTCTTCTATTTTGGTCTCTTGAGATTCCTTGGACAGGTTTTCGTCCATTTTTGATACTTGGTTTTCTTGCTCCGCTGGGTGTTTAATCTCAGTACTAACATCAGAATCTGAAATGGGCGCTTCAGTTTTTGAAGTAAGATCAGCTGGGGTTTCTTGTGTAGCTTTTGCTTCTTCCTTTTGTTGTGGCGGTGAAAAGCTAAACTGATGGGTGTCGAGAGCTTCTCGAACTAATTTCTTGAATTCTTGCAAAGCTTTCTTTTCGAAATCAGAAAGATCAGCAACTTTGTTACTCTCTTCTTTAAAAGAAACCAAAGTCTGAGGAATCTTTTGTTGATGCTGCTGTTCTTCAATTTGCTCACTTTTACCAGCATCCTTATCAACATCAACAGCAGCAACCTCTTCTTTAGCAACAAATGATTCTGTTTTCTCCTCAGTTTTGTCGTCTACCGTTGAAGATGTTGAAGGTGAGGAATGCAACTCTTCTTTCTCCATCATAGCAGCCAAAGATTTAGATTCTTGAGGCGGTGCAGGTGGCGGAGGAGGCACATCGTTCTCCTTTTCCCCTACAGGCGGCGGTGGGGTGGAGTTAGCAGATGTTTCGGACATGTTTGTGGGAGAGAGAGAGAGATAAGGATGAATTTGAAGTGTTAGGAGTGAAGAGTAAAGCAAAGTGAGGGAAATGTGGGTAATAAAAAGAAAAGCTGATCGAAAGGAATGTCACACGTGTCGTCAAAAATAAAAACAAAAATACAAAAATAGATCGCGCGTGGCAATATATTTAAATTATTATTTTTATAAAATTCAAATTCAAAATTATGATAATTACTCATATTTATTAATATTTATTTAAATTACCAATTCATTAATTTATATCATTGTAATAAATTTTTATGTAAAAATAAATACATGTATAGTTTTTTAATATTTGACATTAAATGATATTCAAGATATAAAAATGACACTTCAAATTATAATAAAAATGTTTTTTGTATATAGAATTTCTCTCAAGTATAAGAATCCTATGCTTATAATATCATCATTTTTTTGTTTTGCTGCTTATCAAAATGTTTACATCACATAATTAGTTTTTATTCATTATAAAAATATTAAAATTCTTATTTATTGTTGATTATCATTTATCATATTAATCATTAATGATCAATTATTAATCATTAACATCTAATTATTATTAATCAAATTTTAAAAATTGATGATTGCTAAAATTGATTTAAAAATTTTGATTATCATTCAATTTAAAATAAAATTCATTTTTATTAATTTTAAGTTTTAAGTTTTAAATTTTAAATGTTTTGATTAAAATCATATCATTTGTCCATGATTAAATTTATGAAAATAAAGCAAGTTAATATTTCTTATTATTATTAATATGACATAAATTATTATATTTGTGGAAAAAAATAAAATCCGATAATGTTGTAAAAACATCATAGTAATATAAATTTTTTTCAAATTTATTAAAAATGGAAAAAATATTGTAAAAATATTGTATTTTTAAAAAAATTGTAAAAGTAATAAATTTGAAGTAATATTTCAAAGAAATCCCATTGTAACATTTTAGAGATAATTACAAATATACATAAATTTTTATTTTATATTTTTAAAAATTCAAAATTAAAAACTTTTTTGTTCAAATTTACCTAATTTTAATTAAAATACCTTTTTTTAAAATTTTTCTTTTCATTTTTATCTAATTCTCTTCGATATATCTTCTCTTTAAATTTTCTCCAAATTCTCATATTTCTTCATTACTCTTTTTTCTTATTTTTATCATATCTCATTCTTTTTTTTCTTCTTATCTCATATATCTCTTTTTTCTTCTTCTCTCATATATTTCTTCCTCTTCTTCTTCATTTTTTTCTTTTCATTTACATTCTATAAATTTTCAATTTCACTAAACTCATTTATTTTCTAAATCTATAATATTATTTCTTCTTTTTCATTTTCTTCTTCTTTGATTTGTAATATTCTTTTTCTTTTTTTCTTATTTTCCAGATCTATGGTTTTGATTTTTAAATCCAAATCCAAAATTTTCATCTCAAAATATCTTACTTTTCTCCATCAAATATAAGATTCAAGAATATGTATGTGATGATCTTCCATAGTTTTCCAATAATCAGAGTTTAATTTTTCTTAGTTGACTACCATATGGAATCGTTTTCCCAGCTTGAGTTGGTTAGATTTGTCAACTTTCATTTTTCTAATCATTTTTCTAATGGTATGGATTTTCGTTAGTGTTTTAGAATCTATAGCTTTACTCATCATACTCACTTCTTTTCTGTTTTGTGACTATAATCTTTGAAAGCTTTGTTTTCCTCTATTTATTCATGTCAATCTATTCATTCTATGTAAATTTTGTGTATATATTTTAAGTTTATGAGAATCATACATAGAGTTTTATTTAATTTGATTAGTTTTTCTTTTTTTTTTATGGCTTTCTAATCAATTTTACTAGGTTTTTATTACTCATTTCTATTCATGATTTTGTAAATTTGGCTAATTTGTATAGCTTATAAAAGTAGCCATTCAAGAAGTTTTTTCATAATAGTATTGTTGGTATTTTTAGATCTTGATATTCCTTTGTAAGAAAATTTGAAGAATAAAAATTGATAAAAATGTCATTTTTCAAAAATATTATGGTTAAATGATCAAAATCACTCTTGCATTATTATGAGGCATGCAAATTATCACAAAATTATTGCATGATTCATACAAATCCTATCTTGAAATCCCTGCAGAATTGGCAACACGTGTACGATTTATAGTGGTTCGACACTAACTCTTACCTACGTCCATTTCTCCTAAGTCTTCCACTTAGGATTCCACTAAACTCAATCAACCAATACATAAATGGATTCTTCAATTGAATCCAAAACCCTAGTGTTTTCAGGCTCACACTCAAACCTTTACGATAATTACAATCTCATAGTAATTAAACTCTCAAACACAAGTTAATGCCCCAAGCATTAATCTCACACCAACCCACAATTACAAAACCCAACACTTAGGTTGTGGGAATACAACACAAAGAGAGTTTACAATACTTGAATTGCAATACAACAAGCAAACTTACTTGCTATTGAAGTTTGAAACTCAAAGGAATCTTTGCTCTATAAAAGTAGTCGTTAGATTTGAATAGAAGTGTGTGTTCTTAAAAATAGAATCATTAGACAGTGTTTAAATTGAATCTAAAAAGTCATGTACGGCCGTACAGTTTTCGTATGCCGGTACCAATTCAAAAACATAACTTCAAACAAAAAGCAAAAAGTTTGATATGGTCGTACCACCCATTGGTATGCCTATACAAAAGCAATTCTATTGACAAGCAAAATTTCTGCGAGCAACGGTATGCCCGTACCACCATTAGTATGCTCGTGCCAAAATCAATTTCCTAACGAACAAAATTTCCTATGAGCAACGGTACACTTGTACCATACATTGGTACGATCGTACCACACACAGTAAAGTCAATCTGACTTGGTACGATCAATCATATGATCGTACCACATAATGAACACAAGTGGTACGCTCATACCAAACATGGTACATTCGTATCACACACAGAAATTTTATTTAAAATTACAAATAACTTAAATCGACTCATACAAAATACACACATCAAAATCATGGATCTAACAATCTCTCGCTTTTTGATATTGGCAATCAATTTAAGTTCAATTTGCAAAAACATACTCAAAAAGTTTAGATTTGAAAATTTTTAGAAATCTCCCTCTTTATTTTAGAGTTCATGCCATGAAATACCAAGTAATCAATTAAGCACAAAGGAAAGAAGGGAATCACAAATAAAGAAGCTTATGATCAGAGTAAATTGCATAACATCTTATCAAAGTAATATACATAATTGTGTGATCAAAATATAAACAAAACATATGATCAGAGCATTATCAAACTAAGTCATAATTAGATAAAACAATAATGCAAACAACAATAAGAATAAGCAATATAGGATAATAACTGAATAATCATCATATGTCATATATACTCAAAAATATCCAATACACTGATCAGAGTAAAGAAACTAAATACAATACAATGATCAGAGCAATAATGATAGTGAAATAATAATAAAGAAAATCAAAACTAGTCTAAAAATCAAAAAAAAGACCTAGACCTAAATCCAAAACATTTCCTCCTTTAACAACATCAAAATAATCATTGTGGGTCTTGAGGAAGAGGAGGACTCGATGGAGTAATAAATGGGTCTATGAGCAAACTGATGGACTGGAGAGTGGCTGAGGTGGTAGTCTGAAACTCGTGTGCCTCAGCAGCCTGCTGATCAAATCACTGATCAAGAGTAACAACATGCTGATTAATATGAGCAAGTTGCTGATCAATCTGGTCAAAACGTAGCTCAAAACCCACTAGTGTAGTAGTGAGCATCGTCAAATGCTGAGCTAACAGATCAGTAACAGAAGGAGGAGCAGAAGCATGATCAGTAGAAGCAGGAGTAAGAGGATCAAGAACAACTGAAGAAGAAGATCTACCCTGAAAATGACACTATCATTTGTAGCTCAGAGCCGCTTGGCATAGAGCATCAGGAGAGTCAAACTCAGGGATGGGAACCTGTAAAAGCCAACAAACCTCTACAGCCCATTGTCCATAGAGAGAAATAGTATCATCGGGAAGACCCAATGATTGTAAATGCTCAAGATATCTAGAGATATACTCTAAATGAATGATGTACTCATCAGAAACAAACTCAAAGAGCATAGAATGCTCGATGAATGAGAGATCAAGATTAGGACCTTTCGGTCCAGGAGTGGGAGGAGTAACAGGAAAAGCATGGAGCTACTGGCAGATATAATGAATAATAGGACAAAATAGGATAGTCCTGCCAGGCTGCTTCTGAACGCCAACCTCATGGAAAGAGGTCTGAAGCCAATGTCCAAACTAAATAGATGTGCCCGTGACTATAAAATGTAAGAAGATGAGGTCAGGGCCAGTGATAGTGTCATTAGACTCAAATCGCACAAAAATGAGATAAGTGATCAGTTTATGACAATAATAGAGGGCTGAAGACTTTAGGTAAGAGGCTTTCAGTCTAGAAGGATAAAAGGGAGTAGAAAGAGCAATCTCCCTCTAGAAGTCATTGCTATCAAAGACCGCAGATTTGGCATTAGCAATGCCCTCAGTGTGAAAATCAAAGATACCGTCAAACTCTACAGGAGAAAGAGTGTATAGTTTACAGAAAAGTCTAAATGTGTAACTGAAAGAGGTTAAGAGAGAAAATGACTGTAGGAACTCAAGAGTTATAGTATGAATGAAGCGGTTATCTAAGAAAGCAAAATTTGACCAACCTACATTGGCTAAATAGCGCAGAACGTCAGCCTCCAATCCGACCTAGCAGATAGTAAATTGACATGTAAATCAAGAGTGAGAGAAGACTTTCTCACTCAGAATGGAAGTACGCACTACAGAGGCAAGAGTAGCACCTCGAGGGCTAGAGCCTGCAGAGACAGTATGTTTGACTCCACGTCCTTGTGACAAAGAGCTATCATGACCAGAAGGAGTTGACATAGCTAAAAATCAATAAAAATAGACAATTTAATAGAAAATAGAATTTTTCAAAAATTTGACAGAATTTCAGTTAATTTTTGAAAAACTCAAAAATTTGAACCTGTACAGAAATTAATAAAATTTGAACCACACTTAGCTAACATAATCCTAAGCACTTTACTCTAAAGAACCTAAGGCTAAAAGTGTCTCGAATGCTCAAAAAATAAAAAAAATGAATTAAAAAACAATAAAATAGTTAAAATTGAAATTAAAAACTGAAGAATAAGAAGAAAACCAACCAAAAATGAAGAATCGGATTGTAGGCAAATGGATTTATGGGAATACAACACAGAGAGTTTATAATACTTGAATTACAATACAACAAGCAAACTTACTTGCTATTGAAGTTTGAAGCTCAAAGGAATCTTTGCTCTACAAAAATAGCCGTTAAATTTAAATAGAATTGTGTGTTCTTAAAAATAGAACCATTAAACAGTGTTTAAATTGAATCTGGAAAGTCATGTACAACTATATGGTTTCCGTATGCCCGTACCAATTCAAAAACACAACTTCAAAAAGAAGGCAAAAGCTTGATACTGTTGTACCATCCATTGGTACGCCTATATAGAACCAATTCTACTGACAAGCAAAATTCTTGCGAGCAACGGTACGCCCATACCAAAACCAATTTCTTGACAAACAAAATTTTCTGCGAGCAATAGTACGCCGGTATCATACACAACAAAGCCAATCTGACTTGGTACGATCAACCATATGGCCGTACCACACAACAAACACAAGTGGTACGGGCGTACCAAATATGGTACACCCATACCACATACAGAAATCTTATTTAAAATTACAAATAACTTAAATTGACTCACATAAAATACACATCAAAATCATGGGTCTAACATATCTTGTTACTTTTTATTTAAAAATTTTACTATTAATAATCAATGTTGCAACTATATATATACACATAAAAATGTATGATAGAATTCATTAGGAGAAAATAGAGAAATGACAAAGAGAGATCAAAGAGTTATTACTGTTTAATACATCAAAGAGGGAAACTGATACTCTCCTGCATAACATTAGATGCATGCTTCAAAATCATGCTATTGACTCTTGACTGTAATTGTCAAAATACCTTTTTGTTGCTTTAAAATCATCAAAAGAAATTAATTGAATTTCATCAAGTCATCATGATATGTATAAATACATTCCTTAAGGTGGAGATAGCTTCTTAAATTTGACTTTGTATATAATTTTATAAACTTTTGTATCCATGTTGTGTACTTTTTATATATCTATTGTATATTTCATGTATCTTAATTTATACTTATAGTAAATCTTACATATTAGATATTACGTTTTACAAAATATATTGTAAATACATGTATCTCTGATATTTTAACTTGTAAAAAATATAATTTTGTAAACCTTTTGTATACCTATTGTATACTTTTTATATACCAATTATATATTTGTAGTAAACCTTACATATCCGATATTACGTTTCATAAAATATATTATATATACATGTATTTTTAAAATTATAACTCGTAAAAAATATAATTTTGTAAACCTTTTGTATCCTTGTTGTATACTTTTTATATCTTTATTGTATACGTTTTATATCTCAATTGTATACTTTTTTGTATACATACATATTTTGAAAAATGTTTTAATTATAATTTTTAATTTGATTTTTTAAAAATAATACAGTAAAATCTTTTAAAAATTATGAAAATACAAAAAATATTTTTTCAAAAATATGGAATTAAAAAAATTGTTTTAAAAAATTTAAAATTTTTGAAAAGGTATCATGTATAGGTATAATATATATAATAAATTTGAAATGTATATTTGAAAATCAAATTATAAATTATAATTTTTAAATATTAATTTAAAATAATATATTTTTATATTTTAATAATTTTAATTTTAAAATATATATTTATAAGAAGTAATATTGAAATTCCTAGAATCGCTGCAACATGTGCGATTTATAATGGTTCGGCCAACTCTTGCCTATATCCACTTTTTCCTAAGTCTCAACTTAGGGTTCCACTAGAATCACAATTAATTTACAAAAGGATTCCCAAATGAATCCAATACCCCAGTGTTTTCAAGGCTTACACTCTAACCTTTACAATATGAATTACAAACAATAAAGCAATTGAAGAAACAAGCTTGAAACTTACTTGTGACAGATGAATATAGCTCAAAGACAAATGCTCTGCAAGTATATTTTTGTTAGGAATGAAAGTATGAAAGTTATATGGTTAAAACTAGCCGTTTCTCAGACTTTAAAACCTAGTTTCTAAGTCACGTACGGCCGTACTGTATTTGTACGCCCGTACGGATTCAAAATTATCCGTTAGAAATTGGGAGGGAACTGTGGTACAGTCGTACCATCACTTGGTATGCCCGTACCAACCCAAGTTTCCTGACAAACAATTTTTCCTGCGAGCTCACGTACGGCCGTACCAACCAATGGTACGCCCGTACCGAAGCAGATTTCTTAACAAACCAAATTCCTGTGAGCTTTGGTACGACCGTACCAACCAATGGTACGCCCGTACCAAACTCAATGGAACAATACCTACAAGGTACGGCCAGCTGTATAGTCATACCACATACAAACGATAGTTGGTACACCCGTACCAAACGTGGTACGCCTGTACCATATAGAGAAACACTTAGAAAATTGCAAATGGCTTAAATTGACTCACATGTGACTCAACAATCAAAACCTAGGGTCTAACAATCTCCCCTTTTTGATGTTGACAATCAATTTAAGTTTAATTTGCAAAACACATTTAAAAGACATTTTGTTTTTAAAACTTTTTTTAAAAATTTGGAAATCTCTCTCTTTATTTTGAAATATATGCCATACAATCAAAAAAACAATCAAGGCATCAACAAACAACCAAAATACACAGAGATGAGATTAACAAACATAAACATCAAATCACATAAACTGAATAAACATAATCATATATATATAATATATCAAATGATACAATATCCAAAAATAAACATACACTGAAGAATATACAATGAAAATAACAAGCTACTCCACTAACTCAAGTCTTAACGTATAATAAACATATAATAGACTAAACATCTCCCCCTTTAACAACATCAAAATACAGATGAGCACTAAGGGTCCTGAGGAGGAGATGGACTCGTAGGAGGCACAATGAAAGGATCTACCACTACACTGATGGAATGGAGAGTCGCTGAGGTAAAGGTAGCAAACTTCTGAAAATCAGCTATGTGTTGATCAAGCCGTTGATTAATAGAATCAATGCACCGCTCTAGTCCAGCCATAGCAGTAGTAAGAGAAGCAAAGTGTTGAGCTAGTAGGTCAGCAAGCGCAGGATCAACAGAAGTAGAAGCAGCAGCAGCAGCAGGAGGATCAGCAACAGCTGGAACAGAAGGCTCAGGAGCAGCACCAGATGAAGAAGAATCAGCCAAGAAAAACCTCTGATGCTTGCGGCTAAGGTCCGCCTTACGTATAGTGTCATCTAGAGTCAGAGCAGGAGCAGGCTGGTCATGCCACTCAGCAGGAGTATCGTCAGGGAGAGGAACCTGGAGGCGCTGGAGGACCTCTACAGCTTGCCGGCCTTAGATAGCGATGGTGTCATTGGGCAGATCCAATGACCTACGGTGGCCGAGTCGTCGAGAGATGTACTCAGAGTGGAGGATGAACTCACCATCAGCAGTCTGCTCATAGAGCATAAAGTGCTCTATGAAAGATAAATCCAAATTAGAACCAAGAGGTCATGGAGAAGGAGTGGTGGTAGGGAATGCCTGCAGCCGATGGCAAAGGTGATGGATAAGAGGGCCAAAAAGAATAGCCTTGCCAGGCTACTTCTGGACGTCGACCTCATGGAAGGAGGTCTGAAGCCAACATCCAGACTGGATGGGAGTGCCCGTGACCATGTAGTGAAGAAAGAGGAAGTCAGGGCCAGTGATGGTGTCATTAGACTCTGATCTCCTGAAGATGAGATAGAAGATGAGCCTATGACAGTAGAAAAGAGTGAGGGACTTAAGACAGGAGGCCTTTTGTCGAGAAAGCTTGAAGGCAGTAGGGAGTGCAATGTCACTCCAGAAAGCATTGCGGTCAAAGGATTTGGCATTAGAAATGCCTTCAGAAGGAAAGCCAAAAATGGCATCAAAATCAGAGGCGGATAAAGTGAAATGTCTCCTAAAGAGACGGAAAGAGCAAGAATAGGAAGTACAAAGAGAAAAGGACTGTAAGAACTCAAGAGAGACAGACTGAATGTACTAGTTAGACAAGAAGGCAAAATTTGACCAATGTATGTTGGCCAGATAGCCAAGAACATCGTCCTCCAAACCGGTACGACGGAGTGTAGAATGACACGTAAAACGAGAGTAAGAGAAGACTTTCTCACTCAGAATAGATGTCCTCACGACAGAAGCAACAGTAGTGCCATGAGGGCCAGAGTCGGGAGGAACGGTGCTTTTGACTCTCCGTGAGAAAGAGCCACCATGCTCGGCAGGGTCAGCCATGAGTAAAAGTGAGTAAAAATCAGTAAAACAGTGAATAAAAGAAGTTTTTGGAATTTCAGCAGAAATACAATGTAAGTTGAAAAACTAAAAAATAAAACTTGCGTAAAAATCAATACAATTTGACACGTAATTCCAAAATACAATCCTAAGCAATAAACTCTAAAGAACCTAGAGCTAAAAATGCCTAGAATAATCAAAAATCAAAAATAATTGAAAAAGGCAGTGAAAAAGCAACAAAATAGTAAAAATGGAATTAAAAATGTAGTTAAAAGAGTGAAAACAAACCCAAAAAGACGAATGGAATTAAAACTGATTTCTGTATCGCGTATGGGCGTACTAGTTGGGCGTATGACCGTACGAGCCAAAATGAACTAAAAATTTATATCATGTATGGGCGTACGTGCATGATGTATGACCGTACGAGACACAGATGTTTGGAATTCGATCGCGTACGGGCGTACCTCCTAGGCGTACGACCGTACGAGGAAATAAGAAGAA
>CANYBF011355675.1:0-40931 GCA_948192965.1 Dalechampia spathulata | reverse complement strand
ATTAATTTAATTTGACATAAAATAGCACTTCATCGCTAATATGTCAAAATCTTCTAATCATAAATATTATACTTAACATATTAATTTATCGACAACATAATCAAGCATAAAAATTCAACGACCTAAATAATTATGCGTCAGTAATATTAAAATAACTAACTCAAACAATCAACGACTCACAGGTCGAACATGCAATTATGATATGTCTAAGCCATGTATGTGCGGACGTGACAGTAGAAGGCCCAGAGCAGTGATTGCCAGCGTCAGCAGAGGGGCGGATTCATCAGCAAATCCCAACCTCGAGGTGGTCTAGAGTAGCCGAGCATCTTTTTGTAGCCTTGTAGTGTAGCTTGTATATATTAGAGAGGCAGTAGTGTATTTGTAGTTTGGTGGTGACTTGTACGGTTATTGTAATCAGAACCTTTGTATATTAATGAATATACTTTTGTTATTGACATGTTCATTCAATTGAATGTATGGTGTTATCCAGGGTTAAGTTGGTTCTGTTTGATGATTTCACCGCCATATTATCTGTTATCCCCATACGACGTCTATTTACACAGGTACAAGTATTCATTGTAGTGTATACAGTGGTTTTCCATACGGAAAGTCGTTGTGTATGCTATGGGAGCATGTTACTCCAGGTATGGGCTGGGTGTGACAAAGCATTTATTCAGCGTTCTATAACTAGCTTATTAGAATTACCATTGGACTATATTTGAGTTGATGATCATGTTTTGATAATGAATATTTTGTAGCTTTTGGTTAGGAAGCTTTTTCATATTGATATGTTTCAAAATTTAATTTCGTTATCTTAATTTATTTTTCTTCGATTGTAAAAATATTTTTAATTTTATTTCTTCATAAAGAATCAAATGATCCTTTCATCTCTATGAAATCGATCCTTCTTCTATTACTATAAAATTATTTATATTTCTATGGTTGAAAAACACAAATTTATTTGATGGATTCGACACCCAATTATTTATTTTTGAATTAAAATTGAAGGAAGGGAATGAGAACGTAGACTTGTATTTTCACATCCCCTTCCTTTTTCTTTTAATATAGTATGATAAATAATATAGTATAATATAAAATACAAAATAATTAATAGGTAATAAATTAAAATTTTTTAAAAATAATAAAATTTAAGGAAAAGTGTAAAACTATCTTTTCTCTTTTCTCTTATCTCTCATCCTCTTTTAATTATAAAATTATGATTTTTACTTATTAATCTTTTTTCTTAAAATATAAGTTAAAAAATCAAGAGTTGTATATTCAATAAATCTATTTTGCTTAGCTTTTATAGTATGAATTTGAAAAAGTTAAATTTTAAGTTAATAATATGAGATATTGTATAACTTTAATAAATATCTCATATTTTTTAAAAAGATCATAAATAATATGTTTATTTATATAATTTTATTATAAAAATTAGTTGTTATAAATTAAAATTATTACTATTAGATAATAAAATTAAAAAAATATTTTTATAAATTATCTATTACAAATTTAATATAATTAGTATTTTCTAAAGTTTAATAATTTCGATAATCAAGTTATATAAATCCTAAACAATTATAGGATTCTTATTAAAAAAGTTAAATCATATGTTAATAATGTGTGATATTTTATAACTTTAATAAATACTTTATATTTTTAAAAATAATCATAAGTATTATTTTCCTTCATATAATTTTATTATAGAATTCAATTATTATAAATTAAAACCATGACTATCAAATTATTAAAATAAAATAAAATTAGTATTAGCAAATTTAAATTTTTTAATAAACTAAAATTTTCTTAAAATTAATTATTTATAATAAAAATAATTAGTTTTAATAAATTTATAAAAATGATAAAATTATTATTTCACTTTTTCCTCTTTCCTCTTACGATATTAATTAAAAATTTGAAAGATGTGTGTTCAATTAATCTATTTTGCTTGATTTTTATAGTATAAGTTTGAAAATATTAATCTATATTTTAATAATGTGAAATATATTTTAACTTTAATAAATATCTTATAGAATATAAAATAATTATTAATTAATAAATATAAATTAAATTAGTAGTGTTTATTTTTGAATAAACTTTATCTAGGTAAAAATTAGATAATATAATATAAATTATAAAATAATAAGTAATTAACAAATATAAATAAAAGTATTAGTATTTATCTTTAACTAAAATGTTTTTAGATAAAAGTTAAGTAAAATAATAAAGATATAAAATAATTAGTAATTAATAAATACAAATAAAATTAGTAGTATTTGTATTTGAATAAAATTTATTTAGATAAAAATAAGATAATATAATATAAAATATAAAATAATTAGTAGTTAAAAAATTAATTTTTTTAGAAAATAATAAAATTTAGGGAAAGGATAAATTAGATAAATAAACATTTGTTCTCATTTTTTTATAAATGAATAAATGAAAATATTATATAAACAACATTTTAAATAAGTACATAATGCTTATATGCCAAATATTAATTTAAAATTATATAAAATATGATGGATCAAAAAAATCATTCTAACGTGCAATGTACGTTATAATAATCTAGTATAAATAAAAGTAATAGTATTTATCTTTAACTAAAATTTTTTTAGACAAAAAAATTAAGTAAAATAATAAAGATATAAAATAATTAGTAATTAATAAATATAAATAAAATTAGTAGTATTTGTCTTTAAATAAAATTTGTTTAGATAAAAATAAGATAATATAATATAAAATATAAAATAATTAGTAGTTAAAAAATTAATTTTTTAGAAAATCATAAAATTTACGGGAAAGATAAAACTGTCTTTTCTAATATTTCTCTATTTTAATATATTATGATATAAAATAATACACTAATTATAATTAAAAATTTTATTTTGTATACTAATTTACATTAAATAAAATTTTATTTTATTATTTATATTTATTAGATTAATTTTTATATTTATTTTTGATAAGTTTTAAAAAGTAATATTTATCTTTATATAAATTTTAAAAATAATATTTATCTTTGAATTAAAATTAAAAGGAAGGGAAGAAGATGATAGATTTGTATTTTCACATCTGGTTTGTCACACCCTATTCTGGTATAACACGCTCCCGTAGAATAGTTAATAATTCCATAAACAAGAAAATCATTAAATATTCCACAAAGGATCTATAACTTTTTTGTTTCAATAATTACAAAACCAAATATGGTGAAACCAATACGTAAATTGCATTCTCATTATATCATCAAACCATCATTTATTATATGTGCTCTGAATATGACATTAAACATGATATCTTAGTATTGATATTACATACAACAAAAGTATATTACATAAATGTTACTCCCATTAAGGTTAATTTAATAAGTTGCATATATATACAAACACACAATGGAGTATGTTACATTGGTCCCAAATTGCTTCAAGATGGAGATTCTTCAGAATCATAACCTCCTTTGACTGTAGATCGATCAACCTAAATTCTCGCTTGAAGGTCCTAGTCCTACGTTTAGTAAATGACAAATATTGAGTATAAAACTCAGTGGTGCTATAAATGAGTAAAAGACATAAATCCATATCATAAATATTACATTGAGGTCAAATCATAGCAATCCAACATTTAGCAATATCACTGTATCATATCATGCAACAATGGAAACAATTTCCATAAAGGAATACATTGTAACTTTTTCTGTATCAACAATACTCTATACACATCTCTGCATAAGCACAATTGTAGTGTATATATCATTCCATTTTCTATATTATCATGATAAATGAATGACAATGTATATATGTGAGAATGCATTCATGCTTTGCATTCTCCCTTTGATTTTCTTGTATCATTTTATTTCTTTTCTGTATTATTGTATACAATCTCGTACTAGGTCCATTTCTCTATGTACCGGTACTATATCATTCTTTGGTTCCTTTAGGAACATAACATTTCTATATGGTTCATAATAAGAACCTATACTGTATGACCCAATATACTTTCATTGAACATTTTTTTGTATAATACTTTCTTTTCCCCTTATATCTTTTATATGATATGTCATGAATATGTTCTTATGTATAGATGATTCATGACATGATGCATAAATGATGCTTTAATGATTATATGCAATAATGATCATATAATACTATTCATAACATAAGCTCATTACTTTTCTATCACAAGTAATCAAGTGAGAACCATCATTTAAAGACCCTATACGGGTTTATAATATAAAGAATACAAACATTTAAACATAGAAACATCATTTCAAGACCTTAGATAAGGTCATGAAGTGAAAAGAACAAACCTGCAATGGACTTCCCCTTATTTAAACCCCTTGGTGATACTTGTAAATCTTCCTTCATACCACCTATAACATTACAAAGTATCCATACTTAATAAAAGAGACAATTCATACAAAGATTCACAACATATTGCTTTCTTTCCAATCACCTTACAAATAAGTCTATGACTTAACACAATTAAACAATTGTAAAGGATTCTTAAGATTGTTCAACTAATACCCTACTTAGATATATATATACTTATATAATGAACATATAATTTAAGGATAAATTTAGCAACACAAAAAAAATTCCATGTATACCAAGTTATAGGTAGAATTTTTTTAACACA
Source organism: Dalechampia spathulata (assembly GCA_948192965.1). NCBI lineage: Eukaryota > Viridiplantae > Streptophyta > Magnoliopsida > Malpighiales > Euphorbiaceae > Dalechampia > Dalechampia spathulata. The sequence goes on along the minus strand of CANYBF011355675.1, from coordinate 36,296 downwards.
AAACATTTTACCTTCTAAGACCTTTGATCATTGTACAAGTCTTTTACCTAAGCAAATAATCTTTAAATTAAATAATTCTTAAACCATTGGAAACTAGACTCAAATAGCTTTCCAAAAATATATTACACTTCTCAAAACTCATTCAATAAGGCTTCCAAACATTGTTGATAAAATCACTCAAAACAAGTCCTTTAAAGTCTTCATGAGTCATGTTTACACGAGTCATGTAGAACTCGGCCCTTACTAAAAAATACATGTTTAGGATGCCCATGAGCTACACGAGTCATGGAGAGTTTACATGACTCGTGTAAGACTTGTCCTCCTTCAAAAATACTCGTTTTTGATCATTTTTCAACACCCAAAACACCTCCAAATGATTCCTCAAGCCTCCTAACCTAATATCATGACCAAAACACCTTAAAATCACTTCCAAAACTTGCTAAAAACACCAATCAAACATCATTTAAAATCCAAACCATAATTTAAAATCAAATCATACATCAAATACAACACAATCTACACAAGGAGCATGTTTTATTATCCTTAATAACTAATTTAGCATTTCCATACCATAACTTACTTTCACATGCAACCAAATCCTATTTTAACATATAAACACATTATTCTATCATGTTTTCAAATGAATTAAAGGGTTACACAATTTTTCCCCCCAAAATAATGAAGCTATAAATGTACCCAAAGTAACAACAACCTTGAATTCAAATTATCATCAAACATAATCACTCAGCCATAAATCATTAAGCATAACAAACCCTCTAAACACCTTAAACATCATTTATACACTACAATCATTAACTAAAATAACTAATTTATTAAGGTTTAACATAATCTTTATACATTAAAATAGAAATTCATTTAGGTATGCCTAACACCAAATTCAGTACTTCTACTTCCTTATTCTTTCATCTTTTAATCCAATTTTTCTATTTTAACCTAATCAACACATCTATACAAAATTATTCACTTCTTTATAAAGCATGTAAGAAGGCATAAAGAAGAAGAAAAGGCATGTAGAAAACGTAGAGAGCATAAAAACAATAGATGAACCAAATTTTCGATGAAATTCTACCTTGCAAGATGGGTTTTTCTCTAAGAGAAGATGAAAAAAAAAGAAGAAGGAGAGGAAGAAGCAATCTGTTGGAAGGGAAAAAGATGAGAAAACGTTTTATACTTATCTTTAAAATAATATAAGTCAATTTTTATTCTAAATAAAAGAAGGTCCATTCATAATATGCGATTTGTCAAGCTAATAACAATTCCTTACCCAACTTGCTTTCTACTTCTTATATACTTATTTTTATATCATAATAATTATAGACATAATAAGATAAACATACATCATAATAATATAGACATACATGATACATAATATGGTTTCCAAGAATAACCTTATCTTTTCATAAAATGTCATTTGTGTCATAACTTAAACTTTTACACAACATTGCTTCTAACTTTACTTGAATTTATATTTACATATCTTAAACTATACTTTACCACATAATAACATGTTAAACATGTTAAAACATCACTTTACATACATAAATTTCATCATAAAGCTTCATCCAAGGCATTCAATAAAAGCATACTCGATATGCATCTTTAGTGCATATTCACTACTTTAATTATCTTTTCATTTTATTTTCATTTCTTCCTCTATAAATTCCATATCATATGAAATTTCCTTGATTTGTAAAACATTTTATTTCATATTCATCATGTCAAAGTATTTATGTATCATATCTCATTCATGCATAAATCAATCATTCATTGTGACATATACATAAAATACATATGCACAAGGATGCTATGTATGTGGATGTGACATAGTTCCCTCTTTTAATATAGTATGATTATAATAATTAAACTCAATAGAAATAAATAATATTTATTAATTTTTAATTTAAATAAAATAAAAAATGATATTAGTAATTATAACCCTTGAAATAGGTAATTCAAATTTTCATTTTTGGATAGCAAAGAATGATAATTTTATTTTTTATTAGATAATATTTAAAAATTAAATATCCTTGTCATGAATATAATTTTATGAATTTTAATATAAAAATTATATAAAATAATTTTAAAAGATAAGATAAAATATGTAAAAATATTTAATTTATTAATTAATGTATAATTTGAAATTGTGTGTGATTTGAAGAAAGGGAAGTAAATATCAGACGGGATCAAGATGGTTAGCGGTAGCTAAAGTACAGTGGTTAAATCAGATCCGAATTCTTGAAAGTCGGACTATCCATTAAAAAAGGGTAGTTTCAAGCTACCAGATTTTGACATTCATCTGCTTGTTTCCAAATTCTTTTTTTTTTTTAAAAAAAAGAAAGAAATTCAATTCATCTCGGAACTTTTCCAGATTTGACGTTCTTCTCCTTGTTTCTTATTTTATATATATAGATATTATAATTATAAGAAACATAGATCCAAAACGAACATTCAAAACGACAATTTCCTCTTATATATCGATCTTATACGGCTCTCTTCTCGCTTTTTATTGGATTCGACGACTCGCCAGAAGGGGGCAAAAGGACAAGAATCAGAACCAAAATGGCGTCTTCGGAGCAGTTAATGAACGGGAATTATGCTCCACGTTACGTCCAGATGAAATCGGAGACGTCCGGTATTGTTAATAACCAGCAACAACAACATCCGATGCCTGTGATGTCGTCTTTTTTCTCTTTTACTCATGGTGTCACGCCTGAGTGTAGTCGGATATTTGATGAATTACCAACGGCCACGATTATATCCGTTTCTAGACCTGATGCTGGTGATATCAGTCCCGTCCTTTTATCTTACACCATCGAGGTTCAATATAAACAGGTAGATATTTTTCTCTGGAATTATGATGATAATCTTCTTATTTATTCGCTAATTATCTAATTTTGATGCTTTGTGATTTTTCTAATTTCTTAATTTAATTTTCCAGTTCAAGTGGCAATTACTTAAGAAAGCAGCACAAGTGTTCTATTTACATTTTGCATTGAAGAGGAGAGCATTTTTTGAGGAAATACATGAGAAGCAAGAGCAGGTGTGCATCTGTGTGAAAACGATGAAATTTTTAGCTTTCTAATTAATTTGTTCGCTTGTATATTTTTTGGTGTTGCTGTGAAGGTGTCTGGTTTTTGATGTAATTTTTTAAATTGGTATATTATTTCGTTAAAGGTTAAAGAATGGCTTCAAAATCTAGGGATAGGCGATCATACGCCAGTGGGTCAATTTGACGAGGATCCTGATGACGAAACTATTCCTTTGCAACACAACGAAGAAAGTGCTAAAAACAGGTGATTGTAATTCTCATGTAGTGTTCGTGGTGTCCGGAAATGGAATCAATTTTAATTCAATTATGTTCTTGCCTTTTTGAAAGTCATTGTTGTTAGAATATTTTTTCACTTAAAAGAAAATGAAAAACCATGGATTTTGGGACAAATGAATTGATGCCAATAGCTGACAGATTTTGCAAGAATTTAATTATATTGAAAATTGATTATTGTGAATTATGACGTTCAAAGGCTCATAGTTATTATAGGTGCGCCTTTTTTGTTCAGAAATGTTCCATCAAGTGCTGCTCTGCCGGTTTTTCGTCCAGCATTGGGGAGGCAACATTCCATGTCAGATAGAGCAAAAGTTGCAATGCAAGAATATTTGAATCACTTTTTAGGCAACTTAGACATTGTCAACTCCCGAGAGGTATAATTTGGCAAAATTCATTTTCCAAAATTTTGATGCTTATCTTCTTTTGTGCAAGTGTTTGCCAACATTTAGTTTCTTGTTTGTTTTAGAGCCGCACCTTGATCATGACTCTAGGAAAGGAAATGCCCTGATTGCTATTTATGTTTGGTTATTTATTTTTCTGTTGTATATGAGATGATATTAAATTGCGGGAACATGTAGGTGGCACTTTATTATCATGGATGACTTCTAAGTTGCTGTTGTTAGAATATATTATTTGAATTTTTTCGTCTTTGAAACTTTTAATGTTTCATGGTAGCCAACTGCTAAGCATTTGAAATTCTTGCAGTCTATACCTTAGTTATTATGTTGGATTTAATACATGTTCACAAAGGAAATATATGTTGCAGGTTTGCAAATTTCTGGAGGTTTCTAAACTGTCATTTTCTCCAGAATATGGCCCTAAGCTGAAAGAAGATTATGTTATGGCAAGGCATCTACCACCAATTCCCAATAATGATGATTCTGGGAAATGTTGCGCTTGTCATTGGTTTAGTTGTTGTAATGATAACTGGCAGAAGGTAATGCTACTTTGTCCAGGGGAATATATATTGATTCTCATTTGTGCTGGTCTTTTGCTATGGAATGCTAGTACATTTTATTTGGCTAAAGGATGCTGCCAAAACCATAGCCGTTTACTTTGGGAAAGTTCCAAAGAGAATGCAGATTCTATGGAGTGGATGAAAAATATTTATATAGTTGGCCTCAATACAGTTGGGATTAAGGTTTAATGAATTGAATAATGCAAATTTTTTTTTTTGTTTTTACTTATATTTTTTAAAATTGCACCTTCAGATAGAATCCACTTGCATAAGCCCCTTCACCAATGACAAATGCCTTTGATCTTGCTGATAATGATGCAAACTGCTTGTTGGAAACATGGCTCCTAATAGTTTAGAGTTGCATGAATGCAAACTGGGGTAATTTCTGAAGCCTGAAGTTTAGGCAGCAAATGTTTTTTATATTAAGAAAATAAGATTTAGTGGTAAATTACAATACAGTGCATGGAAAGACATGCATAGACTGGGAGAGGCTTGTAGCTCAAGCCCTTGTGTAGATGACTCAAATAATGTACTGCTCTGCTTTCCATTGATCCAGTGACAAAATTTTTTGTTGTTTTATAATTTGTCCAGGTGTGGGCTGTCTTGAAACCTGGATTCTTAGCCCTGTTGGCTGATCCTTTTGATGCCAAACCTTTGGATATAGTTGTTTTTGATGTACTACCAGCTTCAGACGGTAGTGGTGAGGGACGAATATCTTTAGCAATAGAAACAAAGGAACGGAACCTTTTACGTCATGCATTTAAAGTAAGTAGCTCTTGCATCCTTTTCCTTTATCGTGAATTATCACTCTTGCTTATGCTATTACTGAAATATTCATTGAATTTCTTATTCTTGACATTTGTCTTACATTTTAATGATACACTTTGCATGTTGCCATCCTGCAATTTTGCTGAATTATGGCTTAAGTGTCTTCTTTTTGATATATTTATCAACTCAGAAGTCACTGATATGTGGTGGTTTTCTGATGGCATGCTTCCTCTGCATCGGTGTCTAACTAGATAATGTATAGTATATACCTTGTTTTAGGAAAATATATGGAAGAAAATAGAGGAAGAAGTGCTTGAGAAAGAAATTCTGAAATTCCTATTTTTTCTCATAGTTAAATGCCTAAAAAGCAAGGATGCAGCTGTTTTTTTATGCACAAATTACCTGATTCAGATAAACAAGACTCCTTGCTGGTGCACTTCGAAAAATTGTTCTTGTTTCTAGTGGTGGTTGCTTCTTCAACGAAAGTAGTCAATTTAGGTCTTTTGTTAATGATAATTGATGGATAATTGCACACTTTAAAAATGATTGACTTTGAAAGGTTACATGTGGAGTTCGAAGCATAAGGTTAAGAACCAAGACTGGTGCAAGAGCAAAAGATTGGGTTGCTGCAATCAATGATGCTGGACTTAGACCTCCTGAAGGTTGGTGTCATCCTCATCGCTTTGGCTCCTTTGCTCCTCCCAGGGGCCTAACTGACGATGGTAGTCAGGCTCAATGGTTCATAGATGGTAGGGCAGCTTTTGATGCTGTTGCTGCATCAATTGAGGATGCTAAATCAGAGGTCTGTCTTTGCAAGCTCAAGCACATAGATTTCAGTATTGAACATTAGTTATTCTGCTGTTGAATTCAAAGATACTTGTTGATTATTAAAAATTCTGTGCAGATTTTTATTTGCGGCTGGTGGCTGTGCCCAGAACTTTACCTACGGCGTCCTTTTCAGGCCTATGCATCTTCAAGGCTTGATGCTTTACTGGAAGCCAAAGCTAAGCAAGGAGTTCAGGTACCTTTCAATTTCTTTATTAGTGTTGTACCATTGCCTGTTGTGCCTTATGAGGAGAGAGAGGTCGTTTACTTGTTTTGATGTGAAAACTTCTGCAATGAAGTTTGTTCAGCATTCATTTCTAAACATAAGTTTATTGTCCATTATAAATCATTTCCAAGAACATGAATCCTTTACTTTTCTCAAATAGAATCCTAATAAGAGTATGGCATTAAACTAAGAGCAGAAAACACTTGTGGCTCTTTCTTCTATTTTCAATGACATTGAGACTTGGTATTCATGACATCTCTTTTCAATTAAAATAGTACAACTTGGTTAAAGTGTATTGCATTACATATGGTGCTGAAAGCCTTGATAGGAACCCTCAAACGATACAATATTTAACATGCTCTTTACTGATTCCTTCAAGTGTATCCTCGAAGACTTTATTCTAAATCTATGAGTGGTTGTATGATGAAGATCTTGTCTTTGCAGATACACATCCTTCTCTATAAAGAAGTGGCTCTTGCTCTGAAGATTAACAGTGTGTATAGCAAGAAAAAGCTTCTTAGCTTACATGAGAATGTGAGAGTTTTGCGTTATCCTGATCACTTTTCTTGTGGTGTTTACCTTTGGTATGCAGTTTTGGTGGCCCACCTTTTTTAAGAGTGTTTGCAAGAACGAAATTTTTGTTATTATGATTTTTACCACAGTTCTTTCTGTTTCTGATACATATTTTGGTTTTATATAGGTCCCACCATGAAAAAATTGTCATTGTTGATTATCAGATATGTTTTATTGGAGGATTGGATTTATGTTTTGGCCGTTATGACACAAATGAACACAAAGTGGGTGATTTTCCTCCTTTTGTCTGGCCTGGAAAAGATTATTATAACCCAAGGTAAGTTAATACTGTTTTGCATAACGTTGACATGTCATTTGAAGGAGAGAACAGGTGGTGTTATAGCTTTGAGTCACTGGTTAACCTATTAATGTCTTTAGTTAGTGGTTTGTGTTCTTCATTATATAGTTTATCTGAATTAACAGGCTCAATATAAAAGATTTCAAATGTTTAGGATGTTTTCTACCAATGCATAAAAAATTTGTGTTGCTAGTGCTGGAAACATGGTGTAGTAGTCCTTCCTTTTGTTTCAGCTCTTGTAAAATTTGAGTGCAATAGCTGGGGGATTGAAATCTGTTTACTCATTGTCAGTAATCAATGAGCTGCTGAATTGGAGTGTCAGTTTAGTTGATTGGTAGCAGGCTTTTCATCTCATAACATTATGCAAGAAATACTCACTTTTAGATGGCAGGGAGTCCGAACCAAATTCATGGGAAGATACAATGAAAGATGAACTGGATCGTAGAAAATATCCTCGAATGCCTTGGCACGATGTCCATTGTGCCCTGTGGGGTCCACCATGTCGTGATATAGCTAGGCATTTTGTTCAACGTTGGAATCATGCAAAGGTCAATAACTTACTCCAATAAACATGACAATTTCTTGTGAAGTTTGCATGTAACAACCTTGCCTTATCAATTTAACTTTGTTTCTTTCTTGTAGAGAAATAAGGCTCCTTATGAGGAAGCGATTCCACTACTTATGCCTCAGCATCACATGGTTATTCCACACTATATGGGAAGCAGCAAGGAGCTGGAGGTTGAAAGTAAGAATGCTGAAGATGATCGCAAAGGAATTAAAAGGGAGGATTCTTTTTCCTCTAGATCATCTTTACAAGATATTCCTCTGCTAATGCCTCAAGAATCAGAGGGAACTGATGGATATGGGGGAGGCCAAAAAGTAAATGAGCAGGATTTGGCCCCAGGCAGAAGTCTCTCCCTTGCTTTTCGAAAATCCAAAGCTGAAGAAGTTGTTTCAGATACTCCAATGAAAGGCTTTGTAGATGATAATGATGCCTTGGATCTCCATTTTTCTGACCTACTGCCACAGTTTGGTACCAAACCTTTAGATTTAGAGTGGTGGGAGACCCAAGAGCGAGGAGAGCAAGTTGGTTTTGCAGATGAAAATGGGCAAGTTGGTCCACGAACTTCTTGCAGCTGTCAGGTGGGTTGTATCATACATCACTTGCTGGACCAAATATTTAGAAACTTACTAGTAATGAGGTATCTTTTGGTCTCAACAACCGAGCTGGATTTTAGTTGTTTTGATTCAAGTATTGTACTTTTAAACAACTTAGTTTTTCCCAATTTCTGCAAGGTTAGGTGCTACACATAATTGAATTATGCAGAAGTCAAATTAAGGTGAAATTGGTACTTTTTTAGGTTTTCATGTTCTTCAAACATCTTATTGCTTATTATGTAACCACATTGTTGACAAGGATGTGTGCTTAGGAGAGAGAGATTTGCATTGTAACAAAAACCATTGTGTTGGCCTTGAGTTGATATCTTACGAAGCTAAATTATATGCTATGTATCATGCTTTTGTAGCTCTTTGGGGAGTTTATTGGCTGTCATGATAAAAAAAGTGAAGGCATAAGATATTTATTGTTCATTGTTTCAATGTATTTTCACATTCTGTGAGCAGCACTCTCCAATTTTGCGTTAATGTCTCTATCTAATTCACAAGCGTTAGATTTTAAGTCTTATATTATTCTGAATTCTCTTTTTCCACTAATGACATGTCATTTTCAGGTTATAAGAAGCGTGAGCCAGTGGTCTGCTGGAACAAGCCAAATTGAAGAGAGTATTCACAGTACTTATTGTTCTTTAATCGAGAAAGCAGAGCACTTCATATATATTGAGGTATAACTTTAATGGATGGTGTTGTTTTTGGAAATTATACATATAAATCTGTTTTTCTATGTTAAAACTTTACAAACCAAATTAATAGATTGTAAAATCTTGTTGTTTTATGATCTGTTCCTATGATTTAAGTTTGTGAACTTTTCACCAATTACAGTGAAAATTTCAGTTTAACAACCTTGCTTCTTGGGCAACTTGTTGCCAGAATCAATTTTTTATATCAGGCCTTTCAGGAGACGAGATTATACAGAATCGTGTGTTAGAATCATTGTATCGGCGTGTTGTGCGAGCATTCAATGAGAAGAAGTCTTTCAGGGTCATTATTGTCATACCATTGATTCCTGGTTTTCAGGTTTGAATTCTTGATTGGCACTTTAAGTTTAAATCCTGTTCATTATTTTATTTTCTTAAATATTGAACTTTTAGTGTAACAGGGAGGTTTGGATGACAGTGGTGCTGCATCTGTGAGAGCAATAATGCATTGGCAATATCGAACCATTTGCAGAGGGCAAAATTCAATCCTGCATAACCTCTATGATGTTCTTGGTCCAAAAACACACGATTACATTTCTTTTTATGGCCTTAGAGCTTATGGGAAACTTTTTGATGGTGGTCCAGTGGCTACCACTCAGGTATTTTCTTGCATTTCGTCATCTGATTGTTTATAGATATTTTTACAGACTTTTTCTTGCATGCAGGAAAAATTTTTCTTCTGTGCACAATAAAATGCAAAGCGTCTGAGTAATATGTTATGTAAAATGGTTTGCAAAGTTCGCTTACTGGTTGTCAATCATGTTCTTTCTTTTTGGGTATCTGCAGGTGTATGTGCATAGTAAAATTATGATAATTGATGACCGTTCAACTTTAATCGGATCAGCTAATATTAATGATAGGAGTTTGCTTGGTTCACGAGATTCAGAGGTATTGTTTTGTTTCATTCATTTTGCATTGATTGGGTTCTCCTATCTAAAATTTTGACCTTGAATGTTAAGCATTGGAGATCATGTTCTGAATTTAAGTGGTGTGCTTCAGTGTGAGTTGTTCATGAAGCTATCGTGATCTTTGTCATTATGTTTCAGTTCTTTAGCACACGACTGATATAATTCAAATCATGGCATACATATAATGTGGGATGCTTTATCACCTTATGAGATTCTATTTGTCAAAAAAGACGACACCATATGATATGAAATTCTATTTATCAAAAAACTTGATGATTATTGAATTCTTTTATTTGTATTATTGATTTCTTTTATTCGTGGTCATATTACATTCATTGGGTTGATTTACTAATATACAGCAATAAATTATGAAGAAATCCGTAGCGCTTGTTTTAGAGTTGCTTCTAAGTGGCCTCAAATTTTGTTGTTTTAGATTGGTGTGCTTATTGAAGACCGAGAGATGGTTGACTCATTTATGGGAGGGAAACGCATGAAAGCTGGAAAATTTTCTTCAAGTCTTCGCCTTTCATTGTGGTCTGAACATCTCGGTCTTCATGCAAAAGAGGTATGCCTACTTGTGAAAATATTTGCTACTTCGTTCCATCAAAGATTTAAACTTAATGGTTCTCTACTGATGCTGTTCTCTCTTTTACTCCCCTTTGTATTCATAGATGAAGCGAATAGTAGATCCGATAAGCGATTCAACATACAAAGACATTTGGGTAGCAACTGCAAAGGTGAGAAACAGATTTCCATAGTTTTGCAGAGTAATTTCATTTATAGCTCTTTCTTTCATGAACATGTGTTTGTTCTACGAGTGAGAACTTGCGAAATTGGGCATTGGTTTGAACCAATGATTTATATACATGTTCACACGTTACTTGATGGAGGGAAACTATTGTTGCTACAGCAGTGCTGTACCATGGAACCGGAATAAGTGATCTCCCAAGTGGCCACAAAAGTGGTCAAAACCGCCTATGTACAATATGGTCACATTTTTCATGTGACCAAGTTAAATCATGGATTATCCAATCTCGTCATTGCTTAATAGCCACCTTTGACAGTTGCATGTCAGCACGTTAATTGGCCATGTCAACACCTTTTTAGTTCAAGTTCGATAAAACATTAATAATGATGATCCGATTATTCTTTTGACAGACGAATACCGCCATCTATCAGGATGTATTTTCTTGCATTCCCAATGATCTTATGCATTCCAGGTATGACATACATTCTTTCTCCCTCTCCACCACGTTTTTCTTTTGCCTATATATTGTTAGGTAATGTGCTGGCCGATGAAATATTTGCAGAGCTTCACTTAGGCAAAACATGGCCTTCTGGAAGGAAAAACTTGGCCACACCACTATTGATTTAGGAATAGCACCTGAAAAGCTGGAATCATACCACAATGGAGACGCAAAGAAACTAGATCCTTTGGAGAGATTGCAAGGAGTGCGTGGGCATCTTGTTTCTTTACCTTTGGAGTTCCTGTGCAAGGAAGATCTAAGACCTGTATTTAATGAGAGCGAGTACTACGCATCTCAAGTTTTTTATTAAATGCGGTGCGTATTACTCGAGGGCGTCATCTCAACTCAAATCATACAGCAGCGGCAGCTCACCCTTCTTCTCATAGCTAATGCTGCCGCTACCTAATCCACCAATCTGGTGGTCAGTACTCGAATTGGGCCTCTGGTTAATACAAAATTCACAGTTATATATATATATATATATATATACATTTAATTATACTTTTTTCTTTTTTGCATGTAAAGATAGAATGAGAGAGTAAAGAAAGTGGAAAACAAGCAATAGAGGCTTTTTTTAGTCATTGCCTTTCTGAGAATGTAACATGAACGCGGTTTACCCGATTAACCAGATGTACATTTTTCTTTGAAATAATGGATCCACTTGCATATCCTCTCTCTCTCTCTCTCTCTCTCTCTATATATATATATATAATCGCATCAAAGGAAGCATTCTTCTCTACTAATTAGGCCCATTTCCAGATTACCATCTTACAACTAATTGCTTCGAACGACACCGTTTCAATTGTATAACTACCACGATCCTCGTGCATTTCCTTCAACGGGTGGTTTAGCTGATATGAAAGGAATACCTGACCGTCTTTCATTAGAGTGAATTCCATTTAATAAATCTCAATTTATTTAAATTTATGAATCAATTTTGATGAAAATCTTACAAATCAATTTATTTATACAGAAATAATTGAACTTTAAATATATAATATATAAATTTATAATCATATAAATATATTCTTTTATTTAATTATTAATATAAATTATAAATATTCATTAAATATGATATTTTTTTTTAAATAAAAAAATAAAAAATTTATTTTATAAATTATATTTATTAAATTCCTTTAAAATTTGATTAAATTATATCAAAAATTTTAAAAAACTCAAACTTAAACTCATTTAATTATAAATAAGTTTAACTTCAATGACATAAAGTTCAATTCAATTTATTTACACCCTTTAATATTAGGATTTAATAATAAATACAAAAATGATTATTTGCGAGAATAAATACTTTAAAAAAGTATTTTTACAAGAACACACAAAAGTATTTATGAAATTAAAATTTTAATTATTTTATTTTTAAAAATATAATTTTTTAACTTTTTACTTTTCATATATAATACATTTTTTCCTATGTTATTCTAAACTAATATTATAATACATTTTTTCTTATGCTATTCTAAATTAATATTAAAAAAATTATAATTTAAAATTATAATTTCTAAATACTTAAAATATACATTTCAAATATCTAATACATATTAAAGTGAATTTTTTAAATATTTGTTACATATATTATACATTTTTCAGTAAATTTTTAAAAAATCCATATTTCCGAGAAAATATTTTTAATTCCATATTTTTGAAAAAAATCATATTTCTGTATTTTCATAAATTTAGAAAGATATTTCTGTATTTTTATAAAAATTTCATAAAAAAATGCAAAATCATTCAAATTCTGAACAGAAAAGGGTCACTTCTGCAACTAAAATACATAACGAGCATCTATCTCACATTCCTAATTTCTGGCAACTTGTAGAGTCTGAGTTGCAATCAGTTGACTTACAACGGTAGCATACTGCAGAGCTGTATGTTGTGGAGAATAGTGATCAAAGAGACCATACTCGGCAAAGTTGGGTTCTATATGCAGAAAATGCCCTGGTAATGATCTTTTCGATATTGCCTCTTGCCATATATCGACAAATTCTTCCATGATTGCCCTGGCTTTCTCCATTGACGATATTGGAAGATACTCCACCTTCATATAAACAACTACCATCAGAACGGACTGTGATCCTTGGATATCAAACCAAGTTCCAACAGTTGAACATTGATGGGTGTGTGTGTGTGTGAGGGAGAGGGAGAGAGAGAGAGATCATGGATAATTACCGAACTGTAGCTTGAACAATGTCAAGGGATAACACAGCTAAACCATATGGAAAATTACCATAAAGGAAGACTAGTAAATTATTCTTCTCAGGTCCCTATTCCTCCCAGAAAGACTTGACACTTGAAACTACTAGGAAGCAGGAATAGTGACAAGTATCACTATCAATTTTAGCCAAATACAAAACACAATCCTGAGACTCTGCATCTTTCGCGGATCAGTAAAACTATGGCAAGCTTGAAGCCAATAATTTTCCAGAAAACAAAAATCAGACATCTCAAAGTACAACAAGCTCAACATCAAATGCCAATTTTATCCTAACTTCAAGCTTCAAACATAACTAGGAATGCAAATGGTCAAATTTCATTACCTCCATTACAATTCCTCTCAAGTTCTCAGAATGGTTATTAGGGACAACCTTTCCAACTCTCAATTGGAAATCCCCAAGTTGATAATGAAGCCCCTGCACAAGAATTATCCCATCACATCAAAATGCAATTATGTTATCACCACACGGATTAACCCAAGCAAAGACGTTAACTTGAAAAACAACCTAACCTCAAAGAGGAGAGCAACCCTCGATTTATAAGATTGAAGCTTCTCCATTATCGTCTGAATTGAAGAATCAGCTTCAACAACAAGTCTTTGACCTCTTATCATGAAATAATACTTGTTTGGCTGCTCTGGTAATGATATACCCAGTAAATCTCTAGGGAATTCCGGAGCTAGTGACATATCTGTTTGTGAAATTGGCAACAAAAAAAAAAAAGTTTCAACTGTTGCTTTTGTTTTTGGTATTTGGCAAATCCAAAAGGAAAAAAAAAAGTGTTTGAAAATTTTAGAAACCTCGAAGCATGGGTTTGTAAGAGGTTAAAGCAGCTTTCCATCTTCCTTCTTTAACTCCATTAATGCCCTCTACGCATTGGCAGACTTCGTTTAAGATTTGTGTGTTCACTGTTGTTCCCGCATTTGGTTGCCAATGCAAAACCCTAACAAATAGCAAGTTTTAATTCAGAAGTTAGCATTCGATCCCTTAAAATCAAAGAAAAAGTTGGATCCTTTTCCCAGTCTAGGGTTTTGGATGCTTACCATTTCAACGGCATTGTGCCCGGTGACCGGTGCAAAAATGGGGACTATGGAACGCCTTTTGCACAGCGACGACTTTTAAGAAAGAGAAGCAGCAACGACGTCGTACAGGCATTTTTTGGACATCACTTTATACGGTCAATTACCAAAGTACCCTTATCATTCAATAAAAATTTCAATTACACCATCTTCGTTTTCTCCTACCTCTGGTTTTCTCTCGTCAAAATGAGTAATATAGTTACTGCTACAGCTCTCAACTTCCCATTGCTCCAATTTCATTCCACGCTCGCTTTTAGAGCGCGTCCTATTGCTTCGATCACCTTCTGCTCACGATCGCTCAAATTCTCTTACCACTACGATCGCCATCAGCAACCACACAGATCAAAAATAATGTCCTCAACAATCTCTCAGCCTCCAACGATAACCGAGCTCGCCGACAATTCAGACTTTCTGAGCCTCGTCTCTCCCTCGTCCTCCTCGCTCATCTCTATTTGCGGCTTCGGTTCTCTACTTTCCGGCATGTGCAATCATAACTACCATCGCATGACGTTACACACATATATGTTATTTTTTTAATGCGGTGTTTTTGATGTATGTATGTTTGGAAACAGAGAGAAGCGCGAGAAGCACTTTTTCTGATCTGCTTAACTTTAGAGTTGCAAGATTAAACGGATTTCGGCGCGTTTTTGCTCATGTGGCGCCTATTTTCTTTGAACGTGGAATCGCCAAGCCTGAAACTAAGGTACGTATTGTTAGTGTTAATTAATATAAACTTTATAAATTTCTTCCGGTTGTATGTAAATGTTGTCAATGAATGTTCTTCCAGGAGATCTCTAGCTTGAGTGTGGAGCCATGTGAAGGTGAAAGTCTTATAGTTACAGTTTTTGAGATCGATCAATCAGAGGTACTGAATCGAATTCTATAAACTTGAATGATTTTGTAAGAAATTAGCAAACAAAAAAAAAAAAGTAATTTGTTGTTCAATGAACTCAGATTCCTGCTTTTATGGAGAGAGAGCTTGAGTTCCGATTTCTAGCCGTGAGTTGCTTTAATATCTTAAACTTTAGAAACGATTTTATTTCTTGATAATCAATCATAAGTTTATTCTCGAGCAAATACGTCATTATTTTGTTCTCTTCTTTCTCTGTAAATTCTTTTCCAGGTTTTACCTGAAACGCTTGATGGCAAGCGATTTGATTGTCCGGCGGTACTACTTTCAGTAATTCATATATTTCTTAAGCTTCTTTGCATTTGCACATCAATTTTCTAGTTGACAGGCAATTGCTTGCTGATCTTGCAGGTGCTTTGTGCACGCTACAGTGATGAGGAATTTTTTCACGTTAGATGCAAAGGTAACTTGCTAATTTTTGTTTTCGTATTTAATACATGGGATCACACATACGTTATGTGACATTTCTATTTCTAGCCCAAGTAGTGTTTTATGAAAAACTCCTTTAACTAGCTTTTATAGTTTAGCTTTTAGAATTTAGCTTATTTTCTTACAATTGAAGAATTTATCTAAACATTAATTTTATCAAGCACTTCAGCTTTAAACCACTATATAATTAGTCAGTCACTCACAACTAATATATAGCAACTAACCACCGTCAAAATAGCTACTAACTTTTAAGGCATATGATAACTATTCAAACAGTTGTTTTTGCTGATTAAAATAAAAAAAGTAACCTGCAGTTTTATTGTGCCTTTGCGTGAGTTGATGTAGAAATTTTCTGTTTTCTCATTGTTACACTGATGCCAAGGTATCTAATTGGTGCAGGAAGCAAGGATATTTATTTTCAACATTATGGAAAATATAATATCGATAAGATATGGAGAGATGATATATTACCTTGCCGTGCTTATCTTCGGCATTGGTAAGTCCTACTTTTCTACACAACTTAGCAGAAAATCCTTACAAGGATTTTTATTGTCGTCATGGCATTTTGTGGAGCAATCAGAAATCTCTGAGTTCATTGCTGACAGTTTCATGTACCCAGTGTACAACTATTTATTATTTACCCAGTGTAGAATCATACATTGCAAAGGGAGTGAGAAAAAGAAGTAACCACATATCTTATAGCAATGCAAAGTGTTTTCTGTTTCTGTATGATTCTCTAACTTGTGGAATTGGAACAGCTTTTCAGTTTTGTAGATGAAAGACAAAACAGCGATGCATATAGCCTTATGTGCAATGTCTTAAATGGAGTTTGTCCGGTAGGATACTGTAGGGAAGAGAAGGGATAAGATAGAACTTTTGTGTTTGGGAAGAGGCTGAGGGCTTAGTTTGTTTGCTTATTCCTGCTCAGTATTTAAACAAGCATATATAAATAAGTATTGATCATCATCCTTTAAGATGGAATTTTCTTCAGGCCTTCTTTGCCATTAAACTTTATTTGTAAATAAAATGCAGTGTGCTGGCAGCGAAAAATCTAGATAGTGCAGCGTACAACAACTTTTTGGACCACACTTTCCTTGGAGATCGTAAAACAACCATCCGGGAGTATCTAGCTACAACAGGTGCGGGTATAATGGAAGAAGAGCCCCCTGAGTCCCTCAAGATCCGATATGGTGGCTGATGAGAACACAGTAAACGGCAGCATCTACATCAATCAGAGGCAATCTTATTTCAAGATATGTTCCCTCAATCTTATTCCCTCTTACCGTTGATGGGGCGTGGAAGCCTATGATTAAAATCTTCAAGGGTGTACAACTGTTTTTCTTCTCCATAACTTCAATTGTTGAATCATATAATTGAATTCAAGTTCCAAAGGTGAATTAGAGCAATGCGGTGAACTATTCATCCCTTAGCAGTTGGATTCTATTAGTAATAATGTTGCTAAATATTTATTCCATTAATATTATAAATATGATTACTACGAAATCTAATTTTGCCAGATTATCTACGCCTAGATATAAATACTGAAGTTGGACCTTTCTCACAGGCTTTTAGGCACATTTTTATGTTCACAAAAATTTTATTACACGAAAGACAAACTCTTTTCATTGTTCAAGAAAAGAAAAATACTTATCAAACTTTATACATTATAGTTAATTTCAATTTTTATAGAAGCTAAGGTTATTACAAGTCTTGGCCAGGTCCGTCTCAGTTGTCACAATTACATGGGCTCTGTACTGGAACTTATTCTTTATATAATGGCAATGATTTTCCTGTAAAATTATATATCACCTCTAGCTGCACACAATTTTGTATACATCACTATAAAATGAATGAATTTTTATTTACATATAAATGGGATGAAAAGTGAGTGGGGCAATTCTTGTACAAAAATATTATTTGATAATAAGGTTTGCACGGAGCTGGGGCTAGAAAGAAAAATCTCAAGTCATTATCTAGAAGAGTAATTAGGCAGAAGTAATAAGACAAGCACACAACATTCATGACGATTTGGAGAGTAGAAGTTCTATATGTAATGTATAACATAGGAAGGAGAAAGGATGGTGTTTTATTAAAAATGGAAGGCTGATGATGAGATGCACAAGTGTTGAATTTTAAGTAATTCTCTTAATAGGATTCTTTTACGGGAATTGAATAGCAGGGAATGCGTGTTAACAGCTCCTCCAGAAGTGGAATGCAGAATCTAATCTTTCGACACTAACAAGCTCAGAATCTGATTCCTTCTTCGAACATTTTCACACGCTTATTAGGAAATATTACTGCCACCAGGATCTAGTATTATTTTCCTTCATTATTGTCCACAAGTTTTCTCTTTTCCCAGAGGCAAAAGAAAGTGCCTCATTTCGCGTCATCTTTTGAACCTTTCATACTATCGTACACGCATTAGGATTTTCATCGCTGAAGATGGATGTGATGCTCCCATTGCGAGAATTTTCATGGTAATTGTCATTGTAATGATCTCTCCTGCTGTAAGTTGTGTATCTTGGGGGAGATCGGATGTACTCATATTCAGTGATGTATGGTGATGGCCTGTATGTATTATAGCTATGAGTCACATAAATAGGCTGTGGTGGCTCTGGTCGAAGACCATGGCTGTTAGGGTATCTGTGCCACTGGTCACCATAGCTATGACCATAACCATATCGATAACCATAATCAGGTGGGTGATGGTATATTACATGAACCTCTCCTACATCTTTTGCACCAGAAGGTTGTGAAGGCCGGTTTGCATTTGTCTCCACAGCAGAAGATGAAGGTGATTGTTTCTCCTCTGGTGGTTGGGGTGGTGGTGGTGATGGATTCTCTGGTGGTGGTGGTGGTGGTGGTGGATCTTGTGGTGGCTCCGCTGGTGGTGCTGCCTCAGCTGGTGTGGTTTCTACTGGTGGAGGGTTAGCTGTTTCAGCAGCTGGTGGTGGTGGAGCACCTTCGGGTGGTTGTTGAGGTGGTTCGGTAGGCTGAGCCGCGGGAGGTTGATTTGATGGCTCAGTATGGGAACATACAGTAGCAATCTTTCTAGTTTTCCTGATGGCTTTCACTATCTTCTCTGGATCTGCCCATCCAATTACTGTCAACTTCTGCTGGGGAAAGTCAATGTAGAGATCATATATTCCTGTTACAAATGAGAATCAATCTGCATTAGTTATAAACGACAAGATACTAATATTGGAAGAAGAAATAGGAATGTCCGTCACTAATTGTTTTTCTTACCATTGATGCCATGCAATGCTTTCTTAATCTTCTGCACGCACCCATTACAGTCCATGCGAACCTGTATCTCAGTGACTTTAGGTTTCTGCAGCTGAAGAGAAAACACAATTTAGAAAGCTATGAATTGCCAAAATATTGCTTTTTGATGCAGGATCACAAGTGGGGATCAAGGCGGAAGGCATACCTCTAACTCTGGAGCCATTGAAGGAGAAAAAGGACCTCTAAGATACAGAGACGGTCATCAAACAGGTGCCTTTTATTTATACAGAGAGGCAATATATGAACGAAAAAGGTGCGGGACAGGCAAGGAATCTCTTTTTTCCACTCTAAAAAAGAAGGAAAAGAACGACAGATAGTAGTATCTGCTGTTCCCAAAATTACACATCAACTAGTCACTGTCAACTCTTAAAGAAGGAAAGGGAAAAATGGGAGGATTATTCAAGAAAAGGGTCGGGGTTTTTACAAGAACCTTCGCTAAGCTAGTTAAAAGTGAATTTGCTTTGGCATGGATGTCCATCTCCATTATTGACGGGTGTGTGTGTATGTGTGCATACAATTAATATTATCAAGAACCGACCATATAAAAGAATTGAAGTGGGCAGTAGATTGTATTTTTATGATCAGTCAAAGCTATCCACTATCAGGGAATCCTTTAGCAACAAGTAAAGAGTTAAAGATGCCTATAGGTTTCTTTCTCTAGCTATTAAATTGACGATACAGAGGATAGTTGTTAGTTGTTTATTAGTGTTGGAAAGCACAAACCCACCTTTCATTTTTGTCATAAAGATTGATAGATATTAAAAGGGCAGATTCCCAGATGGGGTTGGGTGTGTTCATTACTTAACAAATTGCCAATAAAGCCATGTTTATACGTAAATTCAAATTAGATGCCTTTGATGATTCTTGCCTCTCTGTTTCATATTCTAAAATGAAGCCAACCTATCTGATTGGAGGACCTTAATTGCTTCATTTATGCATTTATTTGCCTAACTTGTTTGCTAATTTAGGGGCAACATCATCTCAAGAGAAATTGTACCAAACAATACTTGTTTAAACAATATATATTACTTGCACGTTTGCAATGGTATTTTAATAGCAGTTGGGTTTGCTTCTTGATGCATTTCATACCAATAAATTCTAGAAAAGTTTTGCTTAATCATCATCTAGACTTGATGCCTTCTGAATTTCCATTTCAGAAAAGCCTCAAAAACGAAAAGGAAAAGGAATCATACAGTATGCAAGACAAGGTTGTGACCATCAGTCTCGGTCAAGCGCCCTTTAGGCTACTTGAAGAGAGAGATCTTCAATGCTAGGGATGTATGTAAATCATCCTACATTGATAAAACTTCATTTAATAAATAAATTAAATTCAAATTTTAGATATAATAAATATATAGATAGTATTTAAATTTAACTATTAATATAAAATCAAAATATTTATAATATTTTATAATTTTATGTACAAGTCTTCTATTTTCTTAAAGTAAAATAATAAGTAATCTAGTTTATACTTTAAACTTATCATACATTAGAAAATTTAATAAATTTTATTTACAAAGCTTTACATGGTTCTAACTCATTTAGAGGCCTATTGAATGCTTAATTTGCCTCACACTATACTGCTGTTTAAACATTGTGGAACTGAAGCTTGACTATCTTTTGGGTTTAATGAGATGGACGTTCAGGATCATTCTGCCTCTTTGAGTATGGTAAGTAGGAGAGTTCAAAACCAGTGTGACAAGTTGCTATTTAGCACTTAAACTGTAAATTTAAGTTTTGGAATATGAATATCTAATGGGCTTGAAGCGTGAACTCTTGCTAAAGAAGCTCTGATATCAAAGAATCGTTGGTTGACAATCTGAGAAACCTATACAGTAAAGCTATTTGTTTTACCACTCTTACTAACATGAAATAACCAGAAAAGAGAAATGTATTCGCTTGACAATGATGCTGGTGTAATTTCAGGCAAGGATCGAGGAAAGTGAAAATTCAACAATAATTGGAGCCATCAATCTTTGAGAAACGTTAACAAGGTTTTGTTTTATTGGGATGTCATGTGCTTGGAATATAACATGCTTTTCCTTTTTGTTGTCTGTGGGAAATGGTCCGCAGGGAATCCCTTGTTGATTTGTTTGTAGATATACCAACTACACTTGCATCTTCATGTCTACACATATATGGATCATCTTATGTAATCAAAAAATTGACTGGATTCCTGTTGCAGTAAACACTGGAGACCCATAAAGAGCTAAAGGATGATCATGACCAAGTGCCTTTTGGGTTGTCTCGGACCTTTCTATTGGCCTCTCTGCAATGGCAAAATAATTGCACCAGTAGCATTAGAGATTTCAGGGAATAATTTGTTTTCCCAGGCTAAAATAAATCGCATAAACTATCATGAATCCCAAAGACGAAAACAATATTGTCTTATGAAGTTATGAGTATATTAATTGTTAATGGCATAAAACATATATAATTAAGCATAGAGTTGAGGGTTTTCCAAGAGATAAGCTTCAACAATTTTGTATATTCCCAGAGCTTTCATCTTGCCATTCTCAATATCTTCTTCTTTAAAAGTGAAGTCTCCGGCGGTAATATAGTTGCTGGTGATCTTACAAATGGAGCCGCCATCGGTTGCTGCTTCGAACCTGACTTCATAAGCAATAGAATCAAGCTTGTTGCCGAGTGGGCCGCCTTCGATCAGAGTATACTTGCACACAAGATTGTCTCTGTCCAGCTCTTCAATTCTGTTCTTCATGTATTTGAACTCACTAGCTGCATGTAATAAGCACTCATGAATCAGTCCGGGCACTCTTTTTATGCCATACGAAAATGATAGAAAAGATCAAATCGATTATCAGCCGTAACACATTAAGATATCAATGGAAGTAGTAACAAAGGAAAGGGAAAGAGAGAGAGTGAAGTGAAAGTTTAATTACCTTGGGTGAAGTTTACTTGTTCAATGGTGGGAGCACCATCAGCAGATTGAATTACATCAACGCTGGTAATGAATTGGGGTAAGAGTTTTGGGATCAAAATGTTAGAATCTAAGATCAAGGCCTTGAACATACGAGATGGAGCAACTGGGGAGTAGAATTCTTGTGTGACGGTACATACACCCATGTTATCAGATCGGTCTATACAGTAAAGAAGAAGCAGGAGAGGAAAATCAACTGGTTTTGTAGATTACAAGCAGCTCACGTATATACAATAGAGTGCTTTACATATATATACATACACACACATACAGATGTCTGAAGGGAAGGGGTCGATATAGCAGTACACAGTAAAGGATTCCTTGAGAGAAGTGAAAAGTATTCGAAGTGGCTGCTGCTATTCAAGACTTGCTTTTTTTGACGTCTACACCTAGGCGGCGCTAACTTTATTGGACCATTTTGGGTTTCTAGACCACAGATCCTTATGTGGGCAAAGGCCTTTTGGTTTGCACTATTGTTTGGGACTAACCGTCTCTTCCTCCTAAGAAACTCCGAGTGGATCAATCATGCAATGTTCGATGAGCAGTGGACTTTAAAGGGATTATCTTGAAGTATGATATGGACCCATAAGATGTTACAAACAGAGTAGTTATCTACATGGTTTTGAAAAAATGGTCAACCATCTTATAAGATGAATGTTAGTTAAATCATTTAGAGATATGTTTGAGTGATGAATATCTATTTTTGTGTGTTTCATATTACAATTTTACCATGTTAATCAGTTAATTGCAGCTAATAGAGAATTAATATTCATGGGCATGAATATATTATACAAACATAGCATGACATAACAACACATATAAAACATAGCATCAATAATAGAACAAATATAATAAAAATAATAGAAAAGGGTTTAAGAAGTTGGAGAATACATACTAGAATTAATAATAATTACAAACATTAAATGAATTAATTTGCAAGAATAAACGACCTATTAAGTATAAATTGGAGAATACATACGAGAATTAATAATAATTACAAACATTAAATGAACTAATTTGCAAGAATAAATGACCTATTAAGTATAAATTGGATGTTAAGTAATGTCCTTGTCAAAGAACTGTTCAACCCAAAAGCTTAAGCTGTTAGGTATGATCTATGAATGTTTATATCTAATAGTCCGAAATTCTCTAGTTATTAGCAAAAAAATTCATCCTCAAACAACACAAGTCAAAAAATGCATAATCAATAATGCATAAGTAAGATTTTGCAATAATATGAAAATTACAATTAATCCTAATTAATTTGAGCTACTAACAAATTAAATCATATTTATGAAACTCTTAAGAGTCTAGAAATGAGGTTAAAAACATGTCAAGTTAAAATGAATGATTTTGATTCGTGCAGAGAGCAATATGTGTTGTACATTTCAGTAAGTAGTACCAATGTGCACCAAGAATAGTATCAACTAGCACCACATTTACAAAAATAATATTTATGTATCACATGTTGTAGTGAATTATGTATATTACACATTGTAGGAATAATACCAATGTGTATCGTATGTTGTGGAAATAGTAACAATGTGCATTGCACATTGCAGGTCTAAAATAGTAACCAAAGAAGAAAAATGCTAAAAAAGATTAAAATTAGTCATGAGTTATCATTTTTAGTATTCTAAAATCCTACTTTTATCATATGAATTTAAAAATATGCATTTAAATCAAACTCAATCACTCTAATTTGACATATTTTGATTGAATCAAGAAAGCTTTGATTTTTTTAAAATGAGTTTTTAATGCTAAAAACCTTTAAAGATTGATGATTTGTGACAAATCTAGACCATTTATGAAATTATGAAACAAAATGCTATTAGGAATTGATTGGAAACTTATAAGAAATTTACTAAGAATGCAATATGCATCACATGTTATTGGGAAAGGAACATAAATTTGTAAAATAAGATGAGAAAAGGAGAAGACAAGCACCAAACAGAAGGAAAAAATGTAAGTAAATGAAAGAACAACTTTCAGAGCTTACCTACAATTAAGACTTCACTAATCTTGATTCCAAATACTTAGGGGAATAAATTGATCTAAGAAATTAATCATACTTAAATCTAATTAGTGATTAAATGATTTTTGGAATAATTTTAATAGAGTTTGAATATTTTTAATCAATTTTTGATTGATATTTGCAAAATTCTTGCTAGGTATTTATAGGGATTCCATTAAGAGTATGTATTTTTAAGTTCTTGAAGTTGAATTGTATTTGATTAAGTAAAATATATTAAACTTATTTATTTGAAGAGTATAAACGAGTTTAGTAAAGGAGAAGCATGAAGTTATATAAGGTGGAATGGGTACTTAGTACCAATCACACCAATTGAGCTCAAAATGTTTTTAACTTCCAAATTATACCTTATGCCTTATATTAATTATTTATTTCATTTTTGCAATTTCATATCTCATTATAATTCTTCTATTTTTTGCAATAAATAATCATTTTGCATTTATTAGAACTATAAAATTATCCAATAAATTGTTATATATGTAATTTTTTTTCTAATCTGTAGTTTAATGATAACTTAATACACCAAGCATGTATTCAAGTTATTTAATTCAATGAAATCATTCAACTTAAACAAATAAGTTAGAATTGGATCCTTTGATATATTAAACAAAATTTCATTTCATTTTCTTGATTCTTTGAAAAGGAACCAAATCTATATCATTCCTTGTGAAACCAACCCCACTTTTTTTTTGTTTACTACAAATAAATTCATGGATTAATTAGGTAAATATCATATTTAAGGTTTATAATTAAAAGAATATCAATAAATTTAAATACATTAAATATATGTCAAATTTAGTCAATCAAAAATTAAAAATACCAATATACTCAAAAAATAAAAAACATTAAATAAGACAAAAAGAAAACAAATTTCAAAATAAATATCAATAATTAAACAAATAATGCAATTTTTATTTGTAAAATATATCATTTGATTTTTTCAGATTTCAATACTATATAATTTTAAAAAATATGTATATTTATTTTTATATACCATATTATATATATAGTAGATAAATATATTTACCGATATAGGCTATATGGTATATAAATATACCTATCAATATATACCATAAGATATACATGATATATTATTTTTTTTCAATATATACCATATGATATATATAGTAGATAATTTATTTATCATATACAATATAAATTTTAATGGTATATACATTTTATCTATCATATTTAATATATGGTATATATTAATAAATAAATTGATCTTCCATATATATCATGTTGTATATATTAGTAAATGTATTTATTTATAATATATATGACATATGAAGGTAAATACAATTTTCTTTAAGAATGCATAGTAAACCATCAACTTACATGTGCCATCACTTCATAGCAAAATAGCATAGAAGAGAGAAAGAATCGATGCTTAGCAAAAACATGTTGAATAATACTACATGCGAAGAATGTCATAGGGTAGTATTAGAGACTATAACCTTTGTGCTCAATAGACTTCCTCCTAGGTTCTCTCAAGAGTACGTTGTAGATTGTGAAGAAACATTCAATATACTTGCAAGGTTCACACCTATTCTAGTTTTAAGTGCACTTACAATAAATGAAAGTTGGAAATTATGGCAAATGGATGTAAACAATATGTTTTTACATAGGGAGTTAAGATTAAGAGATTTACATGGACCAACTAATTAAATGCTAAATTGCATGTTTTTTTATGTTTAAAACAGTCTATTTTAGATAAGGAATTTGGCTAGAATAGTTGATTTGATCTTATTTTAGTATTTTATAAGTAAAAATAAGAAATAAGTAAAAGGAAGCTTGAATGACATTTTTGCCATGTTTTTGACTATATTCGAATCAATGATCATGATCCGATAATGAATATTTATGGGTTTCGATTGGGTAGTTTTCCAAATTGATATCAGTTCAAAATTTAATTTCATTTTTATTCTTTATTTTACCTCCGATAAATTAAAATTCTTTTTATATTATTTTTATCATGAAGAATCGAATGATCATTCCATCCTTGTAGGATCAACACCTGATCAAATTTTGGTATTGTTGCCGAGGACGGTTGACTAATGTTCTTTGATTCTTTATTTTATGACTTGATCTTTTACAGGTAATTTGAACTTTGATACCAAAATTGAGAAGACTGTGAAGAGATTTAGGAAAGAGGTAAAAATTAGAAAATTAGCCTCTATGTTAGAGAGTTTAAGCGCCTACAATGAAATAGCTAGTGAAGATAATACGGATAATGAAAGCATTAACGAAGTTATGATGGTTGTTAATTAGTAAACTCTATGACAAATGACTGCCACGCCAATAGACCAGACCCTATTATGTATAACCTATAAGGACTTGACAGTCTCTTTGGAACTAAAATCAAGACTTATACGATTGTTACCCACTTTTAGAGGCTTAGAAAATGAAGATCCTTATAAGCATTTAAAGGAATTTTGTATAGTGTGTAATGGTATGAAATCACAGGGTATAAACTTGAAATAAATTAAACTAAGGGCTTTTGCTTTTTCTCTTACAGATACGGTAAAAAATTGGCTGTATTACTTATTATTTGGCACGATTACAATGTGGGGTGAGATGACACGATAATTTTTGGATAAATTTTTTCTTGTGGAGTGAGCTACCTAAATTTGAAGAGAAATTTACGTGATAAAACAAAAGGATATTGAGACCTTTCATGAGTATTAGAAGTGCTTCAAAAGGCTGTGTGCCTTATGTCCCCAGCATGAAATTACTAAGTAAAACCTGATCCAATATTTTTACGAGGGACTGCTGCTAATTGAGCAAAAAATGATGGATGCAGCAAGCGGTGGCGTAATTATGAATAAAATGCTACAGGATGAACGTGATTTAATTATGATTATGGCAGTTAACCCTTAGTAATTTTCTATCGAGAAAGACCCATCGAGAAGAGTTCATGAGTTAAGTACTTTAAACCTTGAATCACAAATCTCACAACTTATTTCTATAATGCAGGATTTGGCTGCAAATCTCAAACTAGCAAGAGCATCCAATTTCTAGCAACATTCAAACCATCAAAAATCATCAGATATGTCTTTAAAGGATATGGTTAAGACTTTGATGATTAACACTTAGCAATTCCAACAGGCTGCCGAAACCAAATTAAAAAATCTGAAAAATCAGGTATCTTTAATTGAACATCATTAGGTAGATTGGAGTCTTAAGTCAAGCTTCCCTTACAAGAAAAAGTCAATCCAAAGGAAAACGTGAGTGTGGTGATCCTTAAAAGTGGAAAAATATTGCTAGAAATTCCCAGCAAAAAATCAAAACCTGATGTGGAGGAGGAATTTGAGATCAAAAATTCTAGGCTAAAATAAGTTGACAAAAATGATAAAATTTAGGAGAAGCCAGTAGAAATTTGGATACCTTTTCCAAAGAGGTTGAAAAAGATGAAAAAAGAAAAGGAGCAAAAGGAGATTTAGAGACGTTTCAAAAATTTCAAGTTAACATTCCTTTACTTGATGCGATTAAGTAAGTGCCCAGGTATGCCAAATTCCTTTAGGATTTGTACACTAATAAAAAGAAATTAATTAGATTTCAAAAAGTGAGTGTCTATGAAAGTGTATTAGTCATCATTAAAGAAAAATGCCATCTAAATATAAGGACAATGGAGTATTTATGATCTCCATTAAAATCAGAGATATTGACGTTAAAAATGCTATGTGTGATTTAGGTACGTCAATAAATATTATGCCTTCATCCGTTTATGATTCTTTGAATGTAGGACCTTTAAAGGAGATTGGAGTTATGATATAATTGGCAGATAAGTCAACAATTTATCCCATCGGAGTATTATAAGACATTTTAGTACAAGTTAATGAGCTTATTTTTCCTGTAAATTTTTATGTTGTACAGATAGATTACAAGACGTCTTTGAGATCATCCAATCTTCTGTTAGGAAGACCATTCCTAACAACTGCTTGAACCAAAATTGATGTTCATGAGGGAACGTTGATGATGAAATTTAATGGGGAGGTCATTAAGTTCAACATGTACGATGCAATGAAATACCCTCCCAACGTTTTTAATGTTTGTGCTGCAGATGTAATTGAACTATTAGTTCAACAGGATTTTGAAATCGATGAGGAAGATGAATTGCGATTAGCATTAAATAATGAAAATTTTAAAGACTCGTTGGTTTTGAAAAATAGTTTACTGTAGGTTATTGGTGATAAAGGGCCACCTTCAAAGGAAAAATGGAGACAAAATGACGAGATTTAGACATTCTACTATAAGCAATTTCATGAAGGATTTTTCACTCAACCAACTTATATTATCATGTTAAGTGACTCACTTGACGAGTAGATGCAGAAATGAAGTCGAGTTGAGACTTGAAAAACTAGAACTAAGTTTCAGTTTATGTTCTTTTATTTTTTGTTTCATTAATTGTTATGCCCATAAGGCACACAATAAGATAGTAGTTCATTTTTTTTAAGTTAGCTAATTTAGTTATTTACCTTCTTCTACCTTTTGATTTTTCTAATTTTAATCTGATATGATTTTCTTTTTTATTTTGATTACAAAAATTAAAGTGGTGGAATTGGAGCTTAGGGATGTAAAATGCAGTTGTTACACCCACAGTAGAGACCCTAGGAGTTATGCAATTATGTGTGCAAATGTGTAGATGAATGATAGGATTGCCTTATGCAAATGTGATGTGAATGAATGTGCATCGATGGTTTTATGTATGCGTATGAAAGTATGAGGATGGTTTTATGTATGAACTTATATGCTTGAATGTGTGTTATCACCTTATTGAGAAGCGTGTCTTCTCGGTTGGATGAGGGACGGCGTGTATATGTGTATTGGAATGCATTAGAAGTGTGTTTCAGGTTAGTGAGGGAGTTGATGATAGTTAGGGATGAGTTTAGGCTTGCCGAAAGGCATGTTATGGGATTTTGAGGAGTGGTACGGGCGTACGTATTGGGTGTACAGTCATACGAGACAGGGGAACACAGGGATTTTAAGGCCTGGAGAGCGTACGGGCGTACCATAGAGCGGTACGGCTGGACACGAGCTCGCAGGAATTTTAGTTTGTCAGTAACCTTGAGCACGTACGGGCGTACTAGAAGGGGGTACGGGCGTACGACTGCTCGCAGGAAACTTGGTTTCTCAGAAGTTTAGGGTCGGTACGGGCGTACCAATTCCGTACGGCCGTACACGACTTTATATTTGACTTTTAAGGGCTAAAAATAGACGGTTTTCATTAGTTTCCAATCCCTTTTTCTTAAGCAAAACACCCTAAAACCCTACCAAATATCCTACTTAAGGATTCTAAACATTCCTAGCGTCCGAGAACACGAAGTAGAAGTTGAGCACGAGTAAAGACAGGATCATTGGCTTAAGCTAGAAGTAGCTTGCGTTTGAGGTATGTGCTAGGTGACTTGTATTAGTGCTAGTTTTGTGTGTTTAGCTACTTTTGGCTTGTTTCTAGTGCCGAGAGACTTGTACCAAGTCTAGGCTCATATTTTTACTTGGCGTTTGATTCATTGAGATGTGCTAAATGCATGGTTGTGATTGTGATGCTTGGATTAATGATTTTCTTGCTTGATAATACGATGAATTGGCCAAGCTTCCATGTTTATGATGAATTGATGCTAATGACATGCTTACATGCATGGAGATGATTGATGAGGAAAGAAAGAGTGAAAAGAGAATGAGAAATGAGGGCAGAGCTCAGCTCTGGGCACACTGGATCAATAATGAATGAGATTCCTTCGGGAATCAATAGATAAAGGATCTCCTGAGATGGGAGATGAATGAATAAATGGCCTCCTACAGGAGATGAGTACTGGTACCTATCGGGATCCAGCGTGTGCGAAAGGAATGTGCACAATTACAGGAAAATAAGAGTGAATGAGGGTGAATGATAGACTCATTGGCATTTGCATTGCATATGATGTTTATGATGGATTGCTATATATTTTAATGATTGGTTATATGTGTTTCTAGCATCACTGAGTTTATCTTAGCGTTTGTCATTTGATGAACGTAGGTTCAGAGCCCACGGGTGAGCAGTCAGGAAAGGAATAGAGGTCGTCAGCTGAGACGGACGGATCTCACTTGGTACGGGACTTCTGCAGTAAACTCCGACTCCTGTTGGCTTGTGTAGCTAGGGTGGCAGTAGTCATGTACATATTGTATAGCTTTTGGTGGTATATTGTACGCACGCACTGATTGTATAACAGGTTTTAATTAAATGAAATACTGTATAGCCTGTGTATGTATGTTGCATGCGTTTATGATGAGGTTATCCTGGGTATATGTATACGCATCACGTAGTTCCGTCGTACGACCACCATTAGGCTTAGAGTGTGTCCCCATATGACGTTTGCATGATGTATCCCTGGTGGTACAGGCACTGGTCTTCTTCTGGGGGCCGCTGTCTGTGCTACGGGAGCATGTTCGCCTGGGTATGGGCTGGGTGTGACAGCAGTGTTTTACATAAGTAGCAGAAGCCTGAATTAACTTTAATTTTATTTTTTCTCACTTATCACTTAAAATAATATATGGATATTTAATTAATGTTTCCTTCCTTTTAATTTTTATCATGTATGCCCCTTCTTTCACTTTCACCTTTTCCTCAAAATTACTTTTCCCCAAAATTGCAAAATTAAGGATTCAATATAGTTCACACCCGAAGAGCCATGACTACCGATTTTGAAGAAACCTAAGAAGAAGAGAAAGAAAGGGACTTCAGAAAAAGGAGTTGAAATAACATAAGTACATTAAGGGAGTGAGGTGGAAACAAAAATTTGACCTAGTGAGGGAAGAACAGAAGAAGCCCAATAGAATTTAGAACCACAATCAAATGAGCCATAAAAGTAAATCTTCCACAGATAATTCAAAAAAATCAGGTAATATCTGACCTTCAACTTTATTTTTCCTATTTTTTTTTGCTGCTGATATGTCTCACATTAGAACAATGTGTTATGAGTGTGTGTGTATGTGGGGGGGGGGGGGGGTCTGTTACGACTACTTTTGCTATTTCTTATGATTTTTGTAGATCAATTTGATGATGTTTGATTCAAATTTTTGTACACTTTGCTTTTTTATTGCAACCAGGTTATTATACAATCTATCTTCTTCTTTTCAAAATTCTTTGAACTAATTTCTTTCTAAAGTATATTGATGCTTGAGAATATGCTTTTGTTTTTAGTATGTTAGTATGATTTATTTTTGATGAGCCGTTTGATTTGAGGCATGATTGATAAGATTCTTGGTGATTAGCTTGCCAGATTTCTGCTATGCCTTAACTTGATTTTAATTGCTTGAATAAAAAACAAGGAAACATAAATGTGTTCAAACCAACATTGGTTGGTTTGAGTGATACGACGCTCAAACTCCTTAAGCGGATTGTGCATGGAACCGTTGATGATTAGAGGAATTTGATCCTTTTTGCAGGCCGTTACAAGTTTGAACAAAAATACATTTTTCAAGGAAACTTAAAACATATTGATCTTTGCTGATTGAGTTAGGTGGATCAGAATTAACACCCCTTAAGCTGCTTTGGTGTATTGAATTGTTAGTAATGAGATAGTATCCCCCTCTTAAGATCGATTAATATCTTAATTTTATGGTTTCTGAAAATTTAAAATTGCTAAAATCTAGTTTAGTTAAAATGCATGAAAAACAAGGCAAGAAATGCTTGGCGGAACATGAAATTTTTTATTATACGTTGATTTATGTTATGATATCTTGTTTGGACATAATGTAAAATGGCTGTGGAAAAATGTTGATTGGTTGAGATTCTTGCATTTTATTATGATTTACCAAATGGTTGGATTGTTTTAATGAAATGCTAGTTCTTAGGGACTAGAAATGATCATTAATTCTTTTGACTCTTAGTGCTACATATGGATTATGTCACACCTAGCCCATACCTGGAGTAACATGCTCCCGTAGCATACATAACGATCTCCCGTACGGAAAACCGCCGTATACCCTACAAGGGATACCTGTCCATGTATAAAAAGATGTCGTATGGGGACAACAAATAGTATGGCGGTGAAATCATCTAACAGAACCAATCATAACCCTGGATAACAACATACATTCAATTGATTGAACATGTCAATAACAAAAGTATATTCATTAATATATGAAGGTTCTGGTTACAGTCACTGTACAAATCACCACCAACTACATATACACTACTGCCTCTCTGATATACACAAGCCACAATACAAGGCTAACAAAAAGAAAGCGTGCTCGGCTGTCCCAGACCACCTCGAGATAGGGATTGCTGCTGAATCCACCTCTATGCTGACACTGGTAGTCACTGCTCTGGGCCTTCAACAGTAGGCTCGGAACATGCATTCATCAATTGATAAATGCTGAGTCTAAAACTCAGTGGTGCTAGCTATTATACACACATATAACACAAACAAGCATGTCAAACAACAGGCAATATAATGCAATGCTATGCTTGCCCCCTTCTCTCTCTTTCTATTATGTACTCTCTTTCCCTTTTTCCTTTTCATTTATTGTGCATAATATATTCCCATGCTGGATCCCTATGTACCGGTACTTAACTCCCGAAGGAGGGCAACTATAATCTTGGCCCGTAGGCCTCTTTATTTTACCTATGTCTCGAGACTCAACTCCCGTAGGAGGCACTGTAATATACAATTCCATTATGGAATCCTGTAATATATGATCTAGCATGTCTTTCCTTATTTTCTTTCGCTCTGTTTAAGCATTCACGATCCCATATGTCATGAATATGCTAACATGCGAGAGTACCGTATAGAATCTCAAGCATAAATCATTTCACTTAACAAAGAACAAGCTCATATTACAAAGTAATAGACAAATACGAGAATTCAATCCCCAAACATCAATTCTTAAGCCTTAATTAGCTTTAAACAAGAAAAGAAGCAAAGAACAACTCAAAACCAACTAGCACTGACCTGAAAGAAGCTACCTCTAGCGTCTAACCAATTCTCTAAGCTTCTAACCACGCTAATCCAAGCTCTCATAGTGCAAAACCACTAAGATAGGGTGAGTTCTACTGTTTAAGAATGTAGGGAAAGGGTTTAGACAAGAAAAGGAAGAAGAAACATAAAGAAAAAGCTAGGTTTAGTCCGTTTAAAATGGTATTTTAAGTTATGTACGGCCGTACAAACTCTCCGTACGCCCGTACCAAACTTAAAGTCCTGATGCCCTGATTTCCTGCAAGCAACCGTACGACCGTACATCACAATGGTATGCCCGTACCACCCTAATGTTCCTGACAAACCCATTTTTCTGCGAGCAACGGTATGACCGTACAACCTCTTTGTGCGCCCGTACCGACTCCAGGACCTCTAATTCCCTGTTCCCTAGAGCTCGGTACGCCCGTACGACTATCCGTACACCCGTACCACATGCCTTCAATCAGGCCATGCCTAAGTCGAAGCCTCTAACTCTCCCGGAACCTGCTAAAACATTCCAAAACCAACCTAAACACATCAAAATCACTGTCCCTCATCCAACCGAGAAGTCACGCTTCCCAATAAGACGACAGTATCATGAAATACAATCACAATCAATATCATACGTCCACACATACAAGCATACATACATACATGTATACACATCATCATCGTATAGCAAAACTCATACTCATACAAACCCCTAAACACGGGTGTGAAAAATTAGTTTGAGAGTTTGATTAAAGGAAAGGATTTGGAATGCTTGAGGGCAAGCATTGAGTAAGTGTGGGGGTATATGATCAAACACTAAATTACATTTTTTTTAATGTCTAAAACGGTCTATTTTAGATAAGGAATTTGGCTAGAATAGTTGACTTGGTCTTATTTTTGTATTTTACAGGTAAAAACAGGAAATAAGTAAAAAGGAAGCTTAAATGTCATTTTACCATGTTTTTAGATTAAAGGCAGAAGAATACAAGGGCTTATGACCAAGACTTATGGGCATAAGAGGAAACAATAAGACCTGATGAAGCTGTTTTCCATTTAAAGTTGAATTTCAGATAGAGATTAGATCAAAATTTATTAACAGAAGATAGAAATGTTATCTTGTTTATTATTTATTTATTTTATTAGTTTTCTCACTTCTATAAATAGGAGGTTTGTTCTTATTATAGGTGGTGTAGAGAATTTAGGAATTAAATTATTCTTGTTTCATTCTCTTTAATCAATTCAAGTATTTCTTTTATTCTTTCTTTGTTTTATTTTTATTTTTATGTTGTTGCCAATGATGCTTGGCTAAACACTTTTGATTCATAATCAAAAGTAACATAAATAATTCATTCAGAATCATGTAAGATCAAAATGTATTTAATTCTAATAGTATTTCACTTTTCACTTTAATTCGGTAAATCATAGAACCGTTACTATTTTTGGAGGTATGTAAAAAGAGCTTGTTGCATATGTTAGATAATAGTATATTGCTATGTGAGTTGTTTGATTCGAAATTATCACTCGAATTGCTAAAGTAACAATCAAAGTATTAAACGAGGTCAAAAGTGTTTAAATTTCTTTATGAGTTTTAGCGATCTAGTTTGAACATAAGGGATGCTGGGTTTTGATTGTTAACTTGAGTCAGGTTCTTCTCATTCTTCATGAGGTTTCTGGAAGACTAAGTGCGAATCTATTTCCACGGTGTCTATTTAGGGACTAGAGGCTATTATAGAGCTGGTTCATGATCGTCTAAATACTAAGGTAGAATTGGTTCGTGTGAAGTTGTACTTTAGTGTTCTATAACCGACTTAGTGAATTTTACCATTAGACTATATTTGAATCAATGATCATGATCCAACAACAAACATTTGTAGCTTTCGGATGGGAAGTTTTCCAAATTGATATCAGTCCAAAATTCAATTTTGTTTTTATTCCTTATCTAAATTAAAATTCTTTTTATTTTATTTTTATCGCGAAGAATCAAAGGATCATTCCATCCCTGTAGGATCGACCCTTCTTCCACTACTACAAAAATAGTTCATATTTCTACATCATAAAATATGAATTAATTTGATGATTTTGACACCTGATCACAAACCATTTGGTTTTCAAAGTAAGAGTCACATTGATTATGTTTGTGAGCTTTGGAAAGCTCTTTAGAGGTTGAAACAAGCATCGAGGGCCTAGTATGGTAAAATTGTTGAATTTCTTATCTACGATGGTTATTTGGTGACATCCCAAGATTCTAGCTTGTTTGTCAAAACTAATGAAGGAAGGTTGTCTATTGTAATAGAATGCATTGATGATTTAATCATCAGAAGTGATTGTGAAGAAGAAATTTTCCAAACCAAGGAGAATTTGTCTATCCCCTTTCTTTCAGATGATTAAAGTCATAATTCTAATGGATCCATAAATGAACATGAGAATCAACAATTTCCATAATAGGATTTATTTATTTAGCATAAATTTACGTGTTGGAGATAATACACACGAAAGGTAAAGAGTTCAACACAAGTAAATAATACACGTGAACATATATATTGTTCTTAAGATGCCCTTAAAACTAGTTCAAGTTAGGCTTGCTTCACCACAATAGGACTCCGAACCGCATGCACCCCATCTTTCCATATTATATGCCCAGATGAATACTCATCATTTTGGTATTTTGTAGTCATTGTCACATTGAAACTTTTCTCTTCATTGAGGTTGTTGAACGTCAAATTCGTCGGCGAGACAGTAATCAATGTTCCAAATGGAGATCTGACATCAACTTGATATGTGCCTGAAGTCCCTACATTCTTTAAAGTTCTAACTAATGTTATCTGATTTTTGAGGCGTGGAACAGTGATTGATGGATAGTTGAAGTTCAACAGGTTAGGTTTATTTGATGGACAGTTAAATGATTTATCAAATTTACTGATTTTGCTGGGGTCATAACCAATGGAGCACAAGAAGTTCAAGTAATCGTTGCTGGTTAAATCATAAACCAAGCCCGGATCAGCTGCAGCATTTGGCATAACATGACCTGAGCCATAGCTGAAAGCGTCTGCCAGTTCATAATCCTCTCTGAGTAAGCCGACATCCTTGTGACTCGGATTTGCTGAAAAATAAGGAACATGATAAAGAACATTAAGATTATAGCATTTGTGAAGATTAGTTTTTTGGGTCATGCTTATATCTACCAACAAAAATTGAAGAGATGTGTCCAAAAAGTGAAAAAGCAAAAATTGAATTTAAAACTCAAAGTGCAAAAAGTTCATGAGCTATATATATATACATATACTATAGGTGATGATGGAAGACATTATTACCAGTGGTCATAATTGCAGATCGAATAGCAGCAGGACTCCAATTAGGATGCAAATTTTTGAGAAGAGCAGCAATACCAGCCACATGAGGGCATGACATTGAAGTTCCTGACATCATCATGAACTTAACATATCGA